>ML246430.1:3983-16483 GCA_005239495.1 Nicotiana undulata
AGTTTACTTAGAGTAAAGTTTGTTCATACATACCAGTACAATTCAAATGTACTGACGTCCCTTTTGCCGGGGGCGCTAAATTCTTGTGATGATTGTAGGTGGTTCTATAGCAGGTACTCCAGCACACCGACAGTAGTGCCTCCTCTTCGTCGTATCAGCTATTTTAGTGAGCCCTTCTCCTCTCGGGGCCTAGTGTGGTTCATGCCACTTTTTCTTCTGGATTTTTATTTGGTATTCGTGTAAGGTATAGCTAGAGCCTTGTTACCGGCAATTGTTTTATGTATCACTCCTTCGTACTCTTAGAGGCTCCGTAGACAGGAAATGTGGGTTATGTACTTATGTATTTTGGGCAGTATGACTTGTAGACCACGTAAAGTAAAACTGTGTGTTTTGTATATTTTGTAAGTATTGTATCACATGTTGGAAATGAAAGAATTCTATGCTATAATTTCGGACATTGAGAATGCATCTTAATTATAATTGAATAATGTACATCAGAAACTTCGGGGTAATACGTGGGAGGGAAAAAGGAATCCATGTCTGCTTGACTGGGGCTACCTGGTCGCGTGCCGGTCGTGTCCCTTGGTTTTTGGGCGTGACAATTAGACTCCTCGTACTTTCTTTTACTGATTTAGGACCTGCATGGATGGTTGGTTTGGGATTTGAAAGAGTTTGGGTTGAAATCGGAACACTTGGTTCCTTAAGCTTGACTTAAAAGTCCAAGTTTGACTTCAGTCAAAATTTTGGGTAAACGACCTAGGAATCGAGATTTGATGGCTCCAATAGGTTCGTATGATGATTTTGAACTTGGGCGTATGCTCGGAGCGGGTTTTGGATGACCCGGGAGCGCTTCGGTGCCAAATAGTGTAAGTTGGATTCTTGAAGTTGTAGGAGTTCTATAAATTTGGTTTGGAACATGTTTTGGTGATATCGAGGTCCAAAAGGAATTCCGAGATCAGGAATAATGTCATTCAAGACTTGTACGCAAAATTTGGTGGCATTCCGATTAGTATAAGTACGTTTTGGCGCATTGAAAGTGAAATGAAGAACTTGAAGTTCTTAAGTTTGATTCATTGGTTTTGGGTGGCGATTCTTAGTTTTTGATGTTATTTTAGTGTTTTGATCAAGCGAGCAAGTTTGTATGATGTTGTTAGACTTGCGTGAGTATTCGGAGTGGAGCCCCGAGGGCTCGGGTGAGTTTTGAACGTGCGGGAGAGGTCGAAAACATACCAGATTTCTGGTGTTATTGACAACGACTGCAGATGAGGGCTTCGCAATTCTGAAAGAGCAGACCCGGGAAGTGTTTGCATTGGTGACACATGCGCCGCATTTGCGATCCTATCAGAAGCCGCATTTGCGACCCTTTGGTAACATTTGCAAACCAAACCTCTGAGACTCAGGCTTCACATTTGCGAGGATTTTGTCGCATTTGAGACCCTCTCATTTGCGAATCTGGTTTCGCAAATGCGACATCAGAGGGATGTGTCCAGCTCTTTTAATACGGGACTTAGGCCATTTGTTTCATTTCACTTCAACACTTAGGTGATTTTTAGAGCTTTTGGAAGGAGGCTTTCACCTAGCACTTTGAGGTAAGTAATTAATATACAACATGAGTTAAATACATAGATTATGGGAAGATTAACATGCAAAAATTAGTTAAAATTATGGGTTTAGAGTAAAACCTAGGGTTTTTTGATAAAAATAATATTTAACCACAAAATTTGTTATAGAATCTAGTAAAAATCACTTATTCTTTATCCTAAAGTTATGGGTAACGATTTTCTTTGAAATTTTTTAGAATCCGGGCATGTGGGCCAGGGAGTGGATTGTAGGAATCTTGTGATTTGGGTTGGATAATCACTCTAATAGTGGAAATGTGAACTTTGAAGCCTATATTGATTAGTTTTTACCTTGTTTGAATAGTTTTGGATTGTCCGGCTCCGATTTGAGAGTTTGAGAGCATTCCTGAGCTCGGAAGTAAGCTTTGGGGCAAGGTAAGTCTCACTTCTAATCTTGTAAGAGGAAATTATCCCCATAGGCGAAATAATTGAATATGTGTTTCTAATTGTGGGTGCTACGTATGCACGAGGTGACGAGAGTCCGTGCGTAGCTACCATTATGCTCAAGTCCGGGTAGTCTAGGACCCAAAAACATGCTTTACTTGCCATACTCGAAACTGTATTATCAATTTGAATTTCTTAAATCATATCGAACTTGGTAAATAAATTTCTAAAAGGTTAAACATCATTTTCCTGACCGTTAAAGAGAAGTTGACATTTCTTTGGGTAATTGCTTTATTGATAAATTCTTAATTGATTGTTTGATGTGTTTATTTGTATTTAATCGCGTTGCATGTATTCTTCGCGAGCCGGATAATAGATGCATCTATGATTCACGCCGTTCGACCATTCGGCAATGCGTATTTTATTATTTTCTTGGATCGATTTGTACGACCTCGACATTATTTGTGCATGCTATTCGTTTGGTTCTTTCTATTATTTGAACTGCTTTAAATGCCTTGAGATATAATTTCACGACCCCAAAACTACCCTTGGCCATGATAGCGCCTATCGAGATACTAGGCCAGCCAATTAGATTTTCAAACATAAAGAACTCTTGTTTTATATCACTTCTGAACCGATAGTTCATAATAGTTCAATTAAGCATTTTTAAATCAAAACATACTAAGCCAATGTTTAAACACTTCCCAAAATCCCGGAGTCACTGGGACATGAGCATCTAAAGAAAATACATAAATCTGACACAATATCTTAATACAAAATAAGTCTAGGGAGTGCGACTAATACATAAATAAGATGGAGAAAAGCAGGGTTGCGGACGCGTGCAGCTACCTTGCAAAAATCTCCGAAATCCCTGGACAGGCAATCAACTCACTCCACTCTAGCACCTGAATCTGCACACAAGGTGCATGGAGTAATGTGAGTACGCCAACTCAGTAGTAATGAAAGTAAATAATGTCTGAGAACTACGAAACACATAAACAAGTCATCAATCTACAGTAAATACAATTCTTTTTTCAAAACTCATAGATACAACAATTTGTAGCACTTAAAAGTCGATTTCAGTAAAATTTACTTTAAAAATGTACCTTCCAATAGTTCCTATAGAAATCAAGATAATTTAGTATAGAAATGATAGAAATCATAAATAGCCTCTCGGGCAAAACGTATTTCATAAATCGCACCTCGGGCATAACATCACTAAGAATCAGCCACTCAGCATGCCTCATAATCACTCGGTATCAGCCCCTCGGGAAACCTCACAGTCACTCATGCCTCCCAATCACTCGTCACTCGGCACTCGCACTCAGTAGGTACCTGCTCTTACTGGGGGTGTACAGACTCCGGAGGGGCTCATACAGCCCAAGTGCTATAACAGGCCATCTCGTGGCATAATCACTCAGGCTCCCGGCCTCTCACATATCATAAACAGTGTGACATACTGTGGCACGCAACCCGATCCCATAATATCCTCACAACATTGTCCCTCGACCTCACTCAAACAGAAACTCTCAAAAAGCAACTCGGGCTATAAGTAAAACGGGGTACTCGACCCAATATATCATTTTATACCTCAAAATAGTGTAAATAAGACTGAGTTTCGAAATCGGTTAAACACAATATGAGTGAGTGTAAATCATAAGTCAACACAGTGAGTAATAGCAGTAAAGGCCCCAAGGGGTCCCAACATTTGGCACGAGACCCAAATTCGGCATTCAACCCAAAACATAATACTAATCCTTAAGCATGAAATATCATATGATTTATAATCAAATACGCAACTTAATAGATGCTACGGGACGGACCAGGTCACAATCCCTCAATAGTGCACGCCACACACTCGTCAACTAGCATGTGCGCCACTCCAAATAGTGATACAATGCAAAGTCCAGGGTTTCATACCCTCAGGACAAGATTTACAGTCATTACTTATCTCAGCACGCCCCGAATCTCTTCAAAAACAGATTCATATCATCAAAATACACTAAAGGATTAAAGCCCACTCGAAAATAACCAATTGATACCAAAAATCAAAAAATCGGCCAAACTCGACCCCGGGCCCACATATCGGATTCCGATAAAATTCACAAAATTAGAATCCTTACACTCTCACGAGTCCATACACACCAAATATATCAAAATCCGACAACAAAAAGTCCCTCAAATCCTCATATCAAAGTCTCCAATTTCAAGCCCTAATCCCCCAATTTTAACCCTTAATTTCCATAGATTTCACGCCTAATAAGTCAAATATCACCATAGAAATGAGTTATAGGTCCAAGAATCTTACCTCCACGAAATCCCCCTGAAATCCTTCTTCAAATCGCTCCCACAAGCTCCAACCCTTATGAAAAGTTGATGAAATAAGCGAATCTATTTATATGTTCTACCCAGCGATTGCCGCAGCTGCGGCTTTTTCCTCGCACCTGCGAACCTTCACATGCAGTCCCAGGTGCGCACCTGCGATTCCCACTTAACCGGCCAATTTCCGCATCTGCGACCCTCTTCACGCATCTGCGGACTCGTAGATTCGATCCAACCTCCGCACCTACGCTTCCAGGCCAGGCTGCCAAATTCTGCTCCTGCGCTTCCAGGCCAGGCTGACAAATTCCGCACCTGCGGGCATCGCACCTGCGGCTCCCCATCCGCAGGTGCGGCCACACTAGAAGCTTGGCACCAGCAGCAGCTTCGCTGCATTTTTCCAAGTTTAAACCTCCCGATGACCATCCGAAATCGTCTCGAGCCCCTCGGGGCCCCAACCAAAATACCAACATCTCATATAACATCGCCCGAACTTAGTCGAACTCTCGGAACACTAAAGATAACATCAAAACACCAAATTAATCCATGACTCAAGCCTAAGGATTTCTAAACTTTCGAAATTCGCCAACGATGCCGAAACACCCCAAACCATTCCCGAATGATCTGAAAATTTGCACACAGATTCAAAATGACACTACGAACAGGTTCCAACTTTTGGAATTCCATTCCAACCCCGATAGCTAATTTTCCATTGCCAATCGGAAATCGCCAAGAATCAACTTTCGCCAATTCAAGCCTAATTCTACTACGGACCTCTGACTTCGAACATGCTTCTAAGTCCCAAATAACCTAACGAAGCTATACGAGCCATAAAATCCACATTCCGAGGCCGTTTATGCAATAGTCAACTTATGGTTGACTTCTCCAACTATAAAACCAACTTAAGAGACTAAGTGTCTCATTTCTCACCACGATCACTTCGAACCCGAACCAACCGACCCAACACAACAAAATTGAGCTAAACAACACATAACGAAGTAGAAATCGGGAAAACAGGGCTAAACTCTCGAAACAACCGACCGGGTCATTATATTCTCCCCCACTTAAACATACGTTCGTCCTTGAACGTGCCCATAGTTGTTCCAAAAACCATCAAAATTGCCGTGAAACCTACCATGCACATTCCCTGGGGTGATCCCACGTCACTCTATCTCATATAGGTTCAATAGCACGGCATAGCTGAAATTTCGCAATCCAACCTAACCCATAAACCTTAGAACCAAATTTTCACTCATGAAATATTCTATAAGATAAAATTTCCACACCTATAACCGAATAATTCTGAACACGCTGCATTAAGCCATATCCGTAACCCAAGATGTAATCCCGTGATATACCCCATGACTCAAACACTCATAGTGATAACTCCCAATCACAATAGCTGCTCCAAACATCCCAATACCGGTAAATAACCTCTTATCAAGAAAATCCTCGTTCTAACACTTCCATATACTGCCAATGTTGAAAGAAACGCGCAGAACTTGAAACCATTCGTTCGATCAGACCCTTTTTCCGACAAATAACTATAGCAGATTTCTAAGCCGATTTCCGATATTATTCTTCCAACTATGCTGTAGTCAATTCTGACAGTATTCATTCTAGGTCCAATGGCCTATTCTCATCCGACATGACCACTATGATGACATGGCACATCAATACAATCCAAAGCCATAACCTGTGCAACTCGGGCAACCAAAAGCCACATCCCAAAGTACTCAAATCATAGAAAAGATTCACACGAGAGAACTATCCCGCCAGCTTAACAAGTACCATCACAACACCATGCAAAGATCCTGGCACACATTGAAAACCAAAACACACGAATCCGACACTAAGGGTCATACCTCTACATAACTCTACTACAACGCGTGATCCCATCCAAACGCTGGTTCACATGAAATACTTCAAGCCACCTTGCTCAAGATAAATAATCAGGCGCAATTCGACATCAAGTACTCAAAGTGCATTGCCATAACCATGGGGGAATCAGACAATACCATGCCACATGAACCAGAAAGAACATAACCAATACGTCTCAATCCCATAATACCCAATTACTTACCTTACTCAAATCCCTCTATAAAGCCCAAATAGAACCGCACGATATGTGCATATAACCAACAATCAAAACTTCTCTCAACACCAAAGAGTAACTCATAGATCACTCTGTAACACGAATAAGCTCAACGACAATCGAATGGTACACCTCTCAACAATAGCAATTCAAAGTCAATAATTACGACCCGGTGCAAAACACACACCCATACTGGGCATACCAATGAACTCTAAATCTACTCTGGTACCCGCAATAGATAGATAACTCTTCGAAAGTTCACAATGATTGAATCATGTCACATACTAACATCTGACTAGCTTTGATTTCATCTTCACCGTCATCAACCACAACCTGTCTATGAAAGCTCTCAGTCTCGAGGTCCATGAAGCGCATGAATCACCATATATGATCCCAACTCGATCGCTCAAATATTTATAACACCTCTAATACCCAATCATTTCACAAGGGATACCCCTAAAATTCTTTTGTGCCATTAAGCAAACTGGAATATCAGTCGTCGATCCAACAAGAGAGTGCCGCAATACCAATGAAGAACCCTTAACTCAAACACATTGCCCTTTCTGAAATGTATACCCTCTTCAAGCTGCACCTTTTTCTACGAGATGCTGGGAATCCCTTGTACACAATTAGTGATACCATTTACCTAGATATCTGAAACTGGCCACACTGCCTAAGAATTTATGACCTTCCTTCCAGAACTGAACTGAGACCTCACACATGCAATCTCAGTCTCTACACAACATATCGCATACACCATACCATCCTATGATAAATATGAGAACTTCATAATCCCTTTCGAGCCACAAGCAACTACGTACCCAACTAGCCAAGAACTTTACATTAGATCCAATCTAGAAGCAAAATCATTATACATCACATGCTCCTCACGCCAGTAGAAAATACACATCTCTAACCGTAGTAGAAACCATCAAGAACTCTTCGAATCCCATTGTACGACACCAAACCAACATGATTGAATCCTTCTAACTCAACCAAGATACGTATGTCACCAAAACCTGAGAGCATTGCCAAGAAACACTTGTAGAAACTCATTACCTCATAAGCACCCAAAGGGATAATCATACCCCTTACATGCCGATCCGGCCTATTACCAAGATGTCCTATTAATCCAAGTTCCTTCTGAATTCCCTTTGAATTGATACCTCTCCTTTCCATAATACCGCAATTCTCCATCCAGGCTCACCACACGAGACCCAAGCATAACACCATACCGTAAGGCTCGAAAGATGCTGAATACTCTCTCAAATATCCCCAAAAGTACCACATTCAAAATACTTACCCTGAAGGGACTTCCTGCGAATCTAAAGCCTTTACCTTCATTGTTTTTCCTGATACTGATATGTAGAATCCATGATAACGTAGAAATGTCACAAGTCTTAACACCCTCCAATATCAACCTTAGTTTTAGCCCAACACCCACCTTGAAGATCCTCAATTGTTACATATAACCTTGAATCCATCAGAACCATTCTCGAGAGTCATCCACTCTACGCAAATCTCAATTACACTAATCAAACATATCGAACGGTCTGGCCCCATTTGCACACCAACATCCTAAGAAGTAGTCCACACACTTTAAGCAACAAGAAAATTCATACACTTCACACACTACACTTTTTACAATTACAACTCAATCATTTAATAAAATCCATTTACCCATAGAGTACATTACAACCTGTATAAAAAATTTCCATTACTCGAGTCATCCCTGATCTCAACCCCTGTAAGCCACAACTGATTTGACAATATACCTCAAACTAAAACTGATACGACACTTAGCCGCGCAATCAACTTATCAATAGTGGGCTCCCCCACTTGGACCAAAGCCATAGATCAAGGAAACCAATAACTCACAATGAACATACGCTATCACCGCCACAATAGCGCAGTGAGATTCAACTAAATCCTTCATAAGCTCATATAACACAAACTATCTATTGTCTCAAATCATCTGCAAACCTCGCATTCACCATTGTAGTAGTCATGCCAATTTCCACAAGCGGACTTGTTACATATATCAATTACTGATAAAAGAGGACTTGCTACAAAACTACCTAAAGATCACACAACCTCAGGAGACCAAGCGGGAAATAGCCTCGCCTGCTTAGCCTCAAGCTGATCTCTCTCTATACCTTTCCAAAAATCATAGCTATTACAGAATCACTTTATCCTTCTGCATCTAAACACAACCAACGCCTACCATCGAGGCATCATAATACGCGGTATAAGAACTTGAAGCTGATGGCAGAACTGACATTGGAGCTGTGGTCAAGGAAATCTTGAGCTTTTGGAAGCTCTATCCACATTCGTTTGACCACCTGGATACCTTCATTGGACACCACCTGCCCCAAGAATGCTATTGAACTGAGCCAAAATTCACACTTGGAGGACTTTGGATCAAGCTTCTCCTCCCTCAATCTCTGCAACACAACTCTCAAATGCTAAGCATACTCCTCCTGGCTACGAGAGTACACCAGGATGCCATCAATGAACACAATAACAAAGGAAATCCAAATACGGCTGAGATACGCTATTCATCAAATGCAGGAACGCTTCTGGGGCATGTGTCAGCCCAGAAGACATCACCAAAAACTCGTAGAGCAAAATGAAGATCCACTTCCCATCCGCAACTATACTATATGAGAGGTCTATCAATACACTCACAACTCGAGGCCATATGCCAACTCAAGACAGAAGTCAAACACTCAATAATTCTTGCTATATAATACCCAACCAATCCTTTTTGTCAAAATCAAACAATATGAACACATCTCACCATCGAATCACACTCACCACATAATCATCCAGCCACAAAATCCCACCAATAAGAATACAAACGAACATATAAGTCCCAAATGCATGTGCTCACACAATTGAAATCTCAGTACTCAAGCCACAGACAGAACCCGACCTCAAGTCCTCCAGACTGGCCCATTATCAACATGCTAAAATCATATCTCGCACCTCTCCCATGGAAATCACAATTCATGGATACACAACTGATACTGAGCGCTCGCGTGCACATTCGAATACATGAAAGGAATTCAAAGAGTTACGCTTTTGGATGAATATATGGATTCGCATTAAAGGAATTAAAGGATGTGAGATTTTTTCGAAGGGTTCTGCAGCCTCTCGAAGATAAGTACATATCCGTACCAATCCACAAGACTCTACTAAACCTGCTCATGACCGGTGAGTCCTATGTAACCTAGGCTCTGATACCAACTTTTCACGACCCCAAAACTACCCCTGGCCATGATGGCGCCTATCGAGATACTAGGCCAGCCAATTAGATTTTCAAACATAAAGAACTCTTGTTTTATATAACTTCCGAACCGATAGTTCATAATAGTTCAATTAAGCATTTTTAAATCAAAAGATACTAAGCCAAATGTTTAAACACTGCCCAAATTCCCGGAGTCACTAGGCCATGAGCATCTAAAAAATACATAAATCTGACACAATATCTCTAATATAAAATAAGTCTAGGGAGTGCAACTAATACAGAAATAAGATGGAGAAAGCAGGGTTGCGGACGTGTGCAGCTACCTTGCAAAAATCTCCGAAATCCCTGGACATGCAAGCAGCTCACTCCACTCTAGCACCTGAATCTGCACACAAGGTGCATGGAGTAATTTGAGTACGCCAACTCAGTAGTAATGAAAGTAAATAATGTCTGAGAACTACAAAACACATAAACAAGTCATCAATCCATTGTAAATACAAATCTTCTTTCAAAACTCATAGATACGACAATTTGTAGCACTTGAAAGTCGATTTCAGTAAAATTTCCTTTAAAAATGTACCTTCCAACAGTTCCCATAGAAATCAAGATAATTTCGTGTAGAAATGATAGAAATCATAAATAACTTCTCGAGCAAAAACATATTTTATAAATCGCCCATCGGGCATAACATCACTCAGAATCAGTCACTCAGCATGCCTCGCAATCACTCGATATCAGCCTCTCAGGAAACCTCACAGTCACTCATGCCTCCCAATCACTCGTCACTCGACTCTTGCACTTAGTAGTTACCTGCCCTCACTAGGGGTGTAAAGATTCCAGAGGGGCTCCTACAACCCAAGCGCTATAACAAGCCATCTCGTGGCACAATAACTCAGGCTCTCGGCCTCTCACATATCATAAACAGTGTGACATGCTGCGGCGCGCACCCCAATCCCATAATATCCTCACAATATTGGACCTCGGCCTCACTCAGTCAGAAACTCTATAAAAGCCACTCGGGCTATCAGTAAAATGGAGTACTCGACCCAAAATGTCGTTTTATACCTCAAAATAGTGTAAATAATACCGAGTCTCGAAATCTGTTAAACACAATATGACTGAGTGTAAATCATAAGTCAACATTACTTACCTCAAACTGGACAAAAAACTACTCCGCGTGCCTTTTCCCCTCGACTTGGCCTGAGCACGCCCCGAATCTATTCAAAATAGATTCATATCATCAAAATACACTAAAGGAACAAAGCCCACTCGAAAATAACCAGTTTATACCAAAACGCCCGAAATCGGCCAAACCTGACCCCCGAGACGACATCTCGGATTCCTATAAAAATTACAAAATTAGAATCCTTACACTCTCACGAATCCATACATACCAAACACATCAAAATCTGACAACAAACAGTCCCTCAAATCCTCAAATCAAAGTCTCCAATTTCAATCCCTAACCCCAATTTTAACCCTTAATTTCCACAGATTTCATGCCTAATCAGTCAAATATCACCATAGAAATCAGTTTTAGGTCCAAGAATCTTACCTCCACGAAATCCCCTTGAAATCCTTCTTCAAATCGCTCCCACAATCTCCAACCCATATGAAAAATGGATGAAATAAGCCAAATATTCGCGAAGGCTTCTGTTTATATGTTCTGCGCAGCGATTGCCGCATCTGTGGCCTTTTCCTCACACCTGCTGACCCGCACCTGCGGTCCTAGGTGCGCACTTGTGTCATTCCCACTTAACCGGCCAATTTCCGCATTTGCGGCCCTCTTCACGCATCTGCGAACTCGCAGATGCGAGCCAACCTCCGCACCTGCGCTTCCAGGCCAGGCTGCCAAATTCCGCACCTGCGGAAGGCCAATTGCACCTGCGGGCATTGCACATGTGGCTCCCCATCTGCAGGTGCGTCCATACTAGATTCTTAGCACCAGCAGTAGCTATGCTGCATTTTTCCAAGTTTAAACCTCGTGATGACCATCCGAAATCGTTCTCAGCCCCTCGGGGTCCCAAACCAAAATACCAACATCTCATATAACATCACCCGAACTTATTCAAACTCTCGGAACACTAAAAATAACATCAAAACACCAAATTAATCCATGATTCAAGCCTAAGCATTTTTAAACTTCCGAAATACGCCAACGATGCCGAAACCAACCAAACCACGCCCGAATGATCTAAAAATTTGCACACACATCCAAAATGAAACTACGAACCTGTTCCAACTTTTGGAATTCCATTCCAACCTTGATAGGTAATTTTCCACTGCCGACCAAAAATCGAGAAGAATCAACTTTCGCCAATTCAAGCCTAATTCTACTCCGGACCTCCGAACAACATTCCGAATATGATCCTAAGTCCCAAATCACCTAACGAAGCTATCCGAGCCATAAAATCTACGTTCCGAGGTCGTTTACCCAATAGTCAACTTCCGGTTGACTTCTCCAACTATAAAACCAACTTCAGAGACTAAGTGTCTCATTTCTCACCACGATCACTTCGAACCCGAACCAACCAACCCAACATAATAAAATTGAGCTAAACAACACAAAACGAAGTAGAAATGGGGAAAACAAGTCTAAACTCTCGGAACGACCGGCCGGGCCGTTACATATAAATTGTTAACTGAAGTTACATTTATGAAAGAACTTGTCACTTCCTGTTATTAACTGTCATTTATACCTGACATCCATGTTTAGCGTCACGCTTAATTATTTTGTTTTGGCCCGAGTAAGTGTCAAGTCGACCCCTCGTCACTACTTCTTCGAGATTAGACTGGATACTTACTAGGTACATATTGTTTATGTACTCATACT
>ML246430.1:18983-26213 GCA_005239495.1 Nicotiana undulata
CCAGAAAGATCCACTACTCATAACAATGAGCAACTTGGAAATGAAAAAGTTGTTCAGCAAGATGTTATGAAGCAGTTAATTGCTGAGTACGTGAATGATGCTCTCTAGGCTTTTATGAGGGGACTACCAACTGTGCCACCCACACCTCCACCAAAAAATATTGTAACTGTGGAAATTCCACATTCGGGGTTGGCTAATTCTGGAAGCAGAAGAACTCCCAAAGAATCACGTGATGGGGGACTAGGTACGACTAATAATTCTGATTTACAAACTTTAATACTAACCTTGCAAAAACAGGTGAAAGAACAAAACGACCGTATTGAGCAAATACCCGGCGTACCACCTATCATCAAAGGAATTGATATTGATAAATAAGCTCAAACACTTGGGGGAATATATATACATATGGAAGGCAAAAAAGACTAGAAAAAGTAAGAATTCAAGTCAAAGCCTAATGTCTACTCAACAAAACGAAAGTTAAGAGTGAAGTCAAAGAGCAAAAAACGCAAGCCTGATTCAAAAACCTATGAAGAATACACTCGTGGACGTAAATTTCAAAATCTTATGAATGTTTAAGTTAAAGGCAATATTTAGTCACGGGTTGCAAGATATACCCTTGAATTGTTTACAAATATGTTGTAAAGAAATAATTACGAAAGAGTTATAGATGATACTTAAATACATATAAAGTATAATGTAATTTCAAAGTTTGAATGATGCAAACCTTTCCTAAAAAGTTACTCAAGGAAACGTGTGTGTTCCTATTTCTTCTTTCGTATGTTTACACCATTATGAAGTTGAGACGTCTTCTTCATTAAGTGTCAATCGTAAAAGGGCCCTCATTTATAAATCGTTCTTATTTAAAAAAAGACACAAAGTACTAAAGCATTTTTTAATGCATAATAAAAGAGTAATACAGAAACTCGAAATAAAATATCACATAAGTTGACCAAAAAATTAGGAGATGATATCATAATAACTTGGTTAAAACTAAGTATAAACTTAGTTCCAATCTATTTGTTTTATACAAAAACCCCCAAAACGGACTAGGGGTATGATTTTCCAAAATATTACCCCCAAATGTGACCGGGGATAAACCTCCAATTGTTTTACCAATAAAAACAAAAAACACTTCAAACTTTTTCACTTTCATTGTGTGGAAGATTGGCTTCATCGACAGAAGGAAGAACAATTTGAACAGGGGAAGGTTGAGCAATAGCTTCACCAGGAACGATTTCATCACCTTCCGGAACATCTACCTCAGGTGAAGAAAAACTTTGACTCTGCCGGGTCTTTTCAATTGTTTCTCTAGTCTTTGCAATCTCAACTTTTAAATCAAAGCCTTCCTGGCTTACTTCTATTAATGTTTCGAGGCGAGTGTTCAGAAAAGCCCTGCTAACTTCAACAACTGCTTTATCTTGAAGAGCCTCATAGTATTTTTCCCACTGCTCAACCTCAGATTTTAATTAATCCTTCTCATTCAAGGTAGTATCGTAAGAAGCCTGCAGGAGAGAAATAGACTTCTCCAAAAAATTAACCTTGTCTGAGGAGACACGAAGATCTTCCTGAGTTCGTGTGAGCATTTGAACAAGCCCCCAGAGTAAGTTTCCTTTTGGTTCAGCAAATCCTTTAAGCTCCCAATCTCTTCAGAAGCCTTGGAAAGGTGCTCAGCAAACGAAGACTCAGGGATATTCTTACCTTTGCCCGCCTGGTTCGATGAGGCTTTTTCAATCGCCAATTCCGCTGCCATAACCTTTACTTGCTTCACCAAGGTACACTTTTCTTCTTCTAAAACCTCCATCTTAAGCTGAATACCCTCGAACTACTCTTTCCAATTGTCTACCTCAGTGTGGTAATCATTTATCAACTGCTCCATGTGGACGATCCTTTTCATCGTCTCCGTACCGATGAGATTGATCTAAACAATGAAAAGGGGAATGTGATACCAGTAAAGGAAAAATCACGGAAAAAAGACGTTGTTTATATATTCAAGGATGAATGCACAATATCGTATATCCATGTTAGAAATCAGTGAATTTCTAAGTTTGACTTCTCAGCTTAGCCTGATTTCTTCAAAGGTTTACCATCGGTAGGAATTTCAATTGTAACTTGTTTCTTTGCCTTACAGCTACTAGAGGAACCAACTTCAACATGGGAAGGTATATCATTAGGAGTAGTTGAGGAAGTCAATATAGCCACGGGCGGAGCAGTGGCAACAACAACAGGTACGGATAATTAAGGTTAAATTGGAGCAGACACGGGAAAAGAGGCAAGAGGTGTTTCCTCATAATAAAGCCAGAGATTTCTTCATCAAACCCTCGAGAAAAGAGCTGATCAGTAGAGTCACAGGTCACAGAAGGCGTCTCTTCATCAGAACTTACTAAGGTGGCATTTTTAAGCTCAGGCATGGGAATAGAAGTAGGATGGGGAGTAGTTTCGTCATCATAAACAACCCATCTCCTAGCTCTTGGCATACGAACCAACGAGCATTCATTTTGCTCTTCTTCATCCTCAAAGTTTTGTGGTCTATCAGCTTTTCTTTTTGACGAAGAATTCAAGATTATCTCTTGAGCCTTTGATGGAGAGAGCCTTAAAGCAGTGATTGAAGCAACATTAACTCCTCGAATGGGAAACCCTAATAAAGAAAGCGGTTAATAAGTTACAAAGTAAATATAGAGGCAAGGATGAAAGTGAAAGAGAAAATTACCGAGAGTTTTCACTTTCCATCCAAATATATTTGAAAGGTATTTCCAATACCTTTCCTCTATTGGAGCAACTGTTAACAATTTTTCTACCCAACCACGGAAACCAAAAATCTCCCCAACGGTTCCCATGGTTGCTGAAAAGGAAAAGTAAAACAATTACGAGAATTCATATTATACATAAAAAGAAGAGAAATAAAAGAAAAACTTACGTGCAAAGTTTCACTTCTCAGGGAAGGGCATGTTCTTTTCACCTACTAATCCACTAGTAGGACCAGAAATAAATCGAGCATACCATCCACGATATATGTCGTCTTCAGGACAGACCAAATGTAAAGACCCGTAAAATTTATTGCTTAAAATAATGCCCAAACGAGTCCCCGAGTTGTTTTTACTGTGGAAATTCCTAAAACGGACCTAATTTGAACAAAAAGTACCCCGGGAGCTAAAGAATTAAATTTTCCAGAAATTGGGTGTTATACGACGCACTATGCGATCACATAACGTGTATGCGGACAACATAGTGGTCGCATACACGGGCATATCACTACCCAACTGAAGGACAACTATGTGGTCCAATCTGCGACTGCATTTCGGTTCTGTGGACCGCATAGCTGTCGCATTATTGCCTTTGATTTTTGGGGAGGGTGTTATGCGACGCACTATGCGATCGCATAACGAGTATGCGGACTGCATAGTGGTCGCATACCTGGGAAGAGTTTTTCCAAATTTTGGCCCACCTGGGCCCATTCTGTGGTCAACTCTGCGGACCGCATGTCAGGAATGCGATCGCATTCCTGACCGCATATTTGACACAGGATTTTAATTTTCCAAACTTTTATACCCGACCCCAGCTTCATTTAACCCCTACCCCAGCTTCATTTAACCCTTACCCCCTTTCATTTTAACTGGATTTTAAACAAGATAGAGAGAAGAAAAAGAGAGTTCTTGAGAGAGAAGGTTCCAACATCACTCAAATTGATTTTCCAAAATCACTCAAGCCCAGATATTATCGATTAATCAGTCATCTTCTTCGCTAAAAGGTAAGCCTTCACTCTAATTCTCCAATTTCTCATATTTTGGATGGGAATAAAGCACTCATGGGTTGGTTTTGAAAATTGAAAGATGAAACCTTGCATGCATGTGAATGTAACTCCGTAACCTAGTAATGGGAGAAACGAACTTGGGTAATTATGAACAAAAAGGGGGTTAGTAACCTAAGGGATCGCATAGTGTTTCATGAAATGCTTAATTGAAGTCGAGGTTCCTAATCCTAAGTGAAATAGGTCACACTGTGGAATAGATTGACGATGCCCGACGATCCGGTGAATTGTGATAGAAACTAAAAAGGGAAAACTCGACTCCAGGTATGTATGGCTAACTTTAATCTTTGTAAAATCGCTTGGTGGTGTCCGAGCATACGGTACGTGTATTGTTGTGAATATGTGCAAATGGTTGTTCAAATTGTGTTGAAGCGTGAAGTGTATTCCTTGTCTGTCTTTAGTTGATCACCACACTACCATGCTATGTGAAATGATGCTAGTAGGTTAATGAATCCAAGAGTATGAATGTATATGCTAAAGGCTGTGTAACAAGTAACGAAAAGGAGTTGTGGTGTGATGTAATTGAACAAAACGTCTGTGGCAATATCTTATATGATTCACTGTTTGGTAAGATTTATCGTGGCATGATTGTTTTTATATATTGTGGGTTAAAGAAGCTATATTCCTATTGCTGAAATTTTCTGTGATTGAATTGTGAACTGTCATTGTTGATATGAGATATGATTGTCTGGTGGGATTGGGTTGCGCGCCGCAACATGAGGGATTAGGGTGATATGTGAGAAGTGATAAGGGTGAGATGTGATTGTCCGGTGAGATCGGGTTGCACGCCGCAATAGAAACATAAGAAATGATTGTGATTGTCAGGTGGGATCGGGTTGCGCGCCGCAATAGAAGGAATAAGGGTGGAATGTTGAGAAGGGATAAGGGTGGAATCGTGATTGTGATCGTGATGAAGTGAGAATTGTGGAACTTCCATTGTGTTTCTTTATATATCTTTGTGCAGTATAACTTGAACATTACTGCGCCCCAAAAACCAAGGGACACGACCGGCACTCGACCAGGTAGCCCCAGTCAAGCGGACCTGGATTCCTTTTTCCCTCCCACGTATTCCCCCGAGATTTCCGATGTACATTATTCAATTATAATTAAGATGCATTCTTACAATCTGAAATTAAACCATAGATTTCTGTCATTACCAATAATACAATACTTACAAAATATACAAAACACACAATTTTACTTTACGTGGTCTACAAGTCATGCTGCCAAAAATACATAAGTACATAACCCACACTTCCTGTCTACGGAGCCTCTAAGAGTACGAATGAGTTATATATAATACTTGCCGGTAGCAAGGCTCTGGCTATACCTTACACAAATACCAAAATGAAAATCTGGAAAAAAAGGTGGCATGAACCACACTGGGCCCCGAGAGGAGAGGGGCTCACCAAAACAACTGATAGGACGTAGAGGAGGCACTATTGTCGGTGGCTGGAGTACCTGCTATAGAAACACCTACAATCATCACAAGAATGTAGCGCCTCCGGCAAAGGGAAGTCAGTACATTTGAATTGTACTGGTATGTATGAACAAACTTTACTCTAAGTAAACTTAATAATGCGGAGGCAAGAGACAGACACAGAGTCACACAATCACCGCACATGACATATAAAGATACACAATGGAAGTTCCACAATTTTAACTTCATCATAATCAAAATCTCAATTATCCCCTTGTCCCGTCTCACATTTCACCCTTATTCCTTCTGTTGCAGCGTGCAACCCGATCCCACCTTACAATCACAATCATTTGTTGTGTTTCTGTTGCGGCGTTCAACCCGATCCCACCTGACAACTGTTGCGGCGTGCAACCCGATCCCACCTGTCGATCACAATCGCACCCTTATCACTTCTCAAATATCACCCTTATCTCCCCTGTTGCGGCGCGCAACCCGATCCCACCAAGCAATCACATCTCATATCAACGATGACAAATCACAGTTCAATCACAGAAAAATTCAGCAATAAGAATACATCTTCTTTACATAGCCTTTAGCATATACATTCATACTCTTGGGTTCATTATCCTCCTAGCACCGTTTTACAAAGCATGGTAGTGTGGTGATGAACTAAAGACAGACAAGTAATACACTTCACGCTTCAACATAATTCGGACAACCAGTTGCGCATATTCATAACAATACACGTACCGTATGCTCGAACACCACAAGTGACTTTACAAAGATAAAAGTTAGACATACATACATGGAGTTGAGTTTCCCTCTTTTAATTTCTATTGCAATTCACCGAACCACCTAGCACCGTCAATCTAGTTCACAATGCAACATATTTACCTTAGAATTAGGAGTCTCGAGTTCATTTGAGCATTTTATCAAACACTATGTGATCCCTTAGATTGACTAATCCCTTTTTAATGAAAGATTACTCTACTTGCTTCCCTTTGTTAGGTTATGGAAAATTATTCACATGCATGCAAGGTCCCAACTTTCATCCCCAAGAACCAACCTATGTGTGTTTTATTCTTAGTTAAATCCCTGGAATTTGAGAAAATAGGGTGAAGGCTTACCTCTTATGATGAAGAAGATGACTACTACTTGTTAAACTTCCAAGCCTGGGTAGAGATGGAGGACCGATTTGGGGAAGATGAGGACTTCTCTCTCTAGAACCCACTCTTACTTCTCTCTATTTTGTTCAGAAACCAGTTAAAATGAAAGGGGGCATGGGTTAAATAAAATTGGGGTCGGGTATAAAAATTTAGAAAATTAACAGACGGTGTCGAATATGCGGTCAGGAATGCGATCGCATTCCTGACATGCGCTCCGCATATTGGACCGCAGAATGGCCCTCAGGTGAGCCAAAAGTTGGAAACATTCTGCCCGTGTATGCGACCAGTATGCGGTCCGCATACATGTTATGTGATCGCATTGTGCGTCGCATAACACCCCTTCAGCTGGGCAGTGATCTGCCCGTGTATGCGACCACTATGCGGTCCGCATACACGTTATGCGATCGCATAGTGCGTCGCATAACACCCAAATTTATGGAAAAATTAAGTTCTTTCAAATCTCGGGGTATTTTTACAAAATCAAGGTCCGTTTTAAGAATTTCCACAGAGATAACAACTCAGGGACTTATTCGGGCATTATTTTAAGCAAGAATTGTTTTTACGGGTCTTTACATTCTCCCCCCCCCCTTAAAAATCATTCGTCCTCGAATGAGGATTTTGGAAATCATTTGGTTTTCGAAAACATGATATGCAAACTTCCCAATTTATACTAACTCCAGTATTTTCAAAAAATTTCGCCAGAGTCTCCTTTGTATTTAGACCTATCCACCTGTCAGAGAGCCCCCGCAACACATTTCTAAGCATCATTACACAATTTTTGTTATCCCTACAACTGGTATACCATTCATTACCTCAACACTTGCACATATCCAATTACC
>ML246430.1:26614-47590 GCA_005239495.1 Nicotiana undulata
CCATAATTCGCACGATCACTACTACACTTGCTCAAACAGATGGGGGTATTTTTCTTTCAATTCATTCTCTGTTTCCCACGTGGCTTCCTCGACTCGTTGACTTTGCCACAACACTTTAACAGAAGCAATCTCTTTGTTTCTCAATCTACGGACTTGCCTATCAAGAATAGCAACCTGAGCCTCTTCGTATGATAGCTCTTCATTAACATCAATAGTCCCAACTGGCACGATGGCGGATGGATCTCCAACCACTTTCTTCAACGTAGAAACATGGAACATTGGGTGCACTAATGACATTTCATGGGGCAATTCTAACCTATAAGCCACCCGTCCTATCCTTTGGGCAACCCGATATGGCTGACGTACCTAGGGATCAACTTCCCTTTCTTCCCAAACCGCATCACTCCCTTCATGGGGGACACCTTTAAGAACACCCAATCATCTACCTGGAACTCCAATTCTCTTCGACGAATGTCCGCATAGGATTTCTGACGACTCTGAGCAGTTTTCATCCTCTCTTGAATGACTCTAACTTTTTCCATAGCTTGGTGCACAAGATCTGGCCCTAACAATTCTACTTCACCAACCTCGAACCATCCGATCGGAGATCTACACCTCCTTCCATACAATACCTCAAACGGGGCAATTCAGATACTAGCATGGAAGCTGTTATTATAAGCAAACTCGACAAGCGGCAAATGATCATCCCAATTACCCTTGAAGTCTAAAACACAAGCCCGCAGCATATCTTTGAGCGTCTGAATAGTCCGCTCTGCCTGACCATCAGTCTATGGATGGAAAGCCACGCTGAGATTTACCTGAGTACCCGAACCTTGCTAAAATTTCCGCCAAAAATTAGCTGTAAACTGGGCCCCTCGATCTGAGATAATAGAAACTGGAGTGCCATGAAGTCTAACTATCTCATTGATGTACAATTGGGCATACCATTCCGCTGTGTCGGTGGACTTGACTGGCAAAAAGTGAGCTGATTTCGTGAGTCGATCCACTATCACCCAAATCGAGTCGAACTTGCGCTGAGTGCGAGGTAACCCTACCACAAAATCCATATTAATCATTTCCCACTTCCATGTCGGTATTTCCACAAGCTGGGTTACCCCATCGGGTCTCTGATGCTCGGCCTTCACCTGTTGACTATTCGAACATTTGGATACATGGTCCGCCACATCCCTCTTCATACCGCTCCACCAATAAATTTCTCGGAGATCATGATACATTTTCGTAGAACCTGGGTGCACAGAATACCGAGAGCTATGAGCCTCTGCCATTACCCTTTCCCGAAGATTATCTACATATGGAACACATAGCCTACCTTGACATCGCAACACTCCATCATTGCTGCCAAGTGAAAGTGCCGAAATCTTGCCATTCAGAACTGCCTACTTCAACTGTGCCAATGCTGGATCAATAAACTGCTTCTCCTTGACTTCCGCTACATGTGAAGATTTTGCCCCATTATGCACCATAACTTCCCGTTCGCCTGAGGTCAAAAGACAAACCCCCAAACTGGCCAATTGATAAACCTCCTGAGCCAAGGGCCTCTGATCCGCTTCCAAATGAGCCAAACTACCCATAGACTTTCGACTGAGAGCGTTGGCCACAACATTCGCCTTTCTTGGATGGTACAAGATGTTCATATCATAGTCCGTAAGCAATTCTAACCACCTCCGCTGCCTTAGATTCAGTTCCTTCTGCTTGAATAGATATTGAAGACTCTTGTGGTCTGAGAACACATCCACCTGACAACTATTGCGGCGTGCAACCCGATCCCTCCTGACAACTGTTACGGCGTGCAACCCGATCCCACCTGACGATCACAATCACACCCGTATCACTTCTCACATATCACCCTTATCTCTCCTGTTGCGGCGCGCAACCCGATCCCACCAAGCAATCACATCTCATATCAACGATGACAAATCACAGTTCAATCACAGAAAATTTCAGCAATAAGAATACATCTTCTTTACATAGCCTTTAGCATATACATTCATACTCTTGGGTTCATTATCCTCCTAGCACCGTTTTACAAAGAATGGTAGTGTGGTGATCAACTAAAGACAGACAAGTAATACACTTCACGCTTCAACATAATTCGGACAAATAGTTGCACATATTCATAACAATACACATACCGTATGCTCGAACACCACAAGTGATTTTACAAAGATTAAAGTTAGACATACATACCTGGAATTGAGTTTCCCTCTTTTAATTTCTATTGCAATTCACCGAACCGCCTAGCACCGTCAATCTAGTTCACAATGCAACATATTTACCGTAGAATTAGGAGTCTCGAGTTCATTTGAGCATTTTATCAAACACTATGTGATCCCTTAGATTGACTAATCCTTTTTAGTGAAAGATTACTCTACTTGCTTCCCTTTGTTAGGTTATGGAAGATTATTCACATGCATGCAAGGTCCCAACTTTCATCCCCAAGAACCAACCTATGTGTGTTTTATTCTTAGTTACATCCATGATATTTGAGAAAATAGGGTGAAGGATTACCTCTTATGATGAAGAAGATGACTACTACTTGATAAACTTCTAAGCCTGGGTAGAGATGGAGGACCAATTTGGGAAAGATGAGTACTTCTCTCTCTAGAACCCACTCTTACTTCTCTCTATTTTGTTCAGTAACCAGTTAAAATTAAAAGGGGAAGGGGTTAAATGAAACTAGGGTCGGGTATAAAAATTTAGAAAATTAACAGACCGTGTCGAATATGCGGTTAGGAATGCGATCTCATTCCTGACATGCGGTCCGCATATTTGGACCGGCAGAATGGCCCTCTGGTGAGCCAAAAGTTGGAAACATTTTGCCCGTGTATGCGACCACTATGCGGTCCGCATACACGTTATGCGATCGCATAACCCCCCTTTAGCTGGGCAGTGATCTGCCCGTGTACGCGACCACAATGCGGTCCGCATACACGTTATGTGATTCTTTCAAATCCCGGGGTATTTTTACAAAATCAAGGTCCGTTTTAAGAATTTCCACAAAGATAACAACTTGGGGACTTATTCGGGCATTATTTTAAGCAAGAAATTTTTTACGGGTCTTTACACTCAAGCAGGGCATTATGAGTGTTTGGGAGTACCACATGGAGTTCGTAAGGTTGTCCAAGTATGCTCCTCAGTTAGTGTCGACCATGGATGCTCGAGTTTGACGATTTGTTCAGGGTCTCAGTCCTTTGGTTGTGAATGAGGCTGCTACAGTGGCTTTACACTCGGATATGAATTATGGAAAGATCGTGGGGTTCGCCCAGGCCACGGAGGCTAGAAAGTTGAAGATACAGGTTGACAGGGAGAGTAGGAGCAGAGCCCGGTCAGTGGGTCACTCAGGGAACGTAGTTGTAGGGGGTAGACCAGTTTAGGGGAGGGGGCCATCAAGGCCATCCCAGTCTTATGCACAGTCCTCAGCTAGTGCACCGCCATCCGTGCACGGTTATCAGCCGAATAGTCATTGGAGACCAGGATCCAACAGCAGGAGACCCCATCAGTCAGGTCGTCCTGGAGGAAGGTTCCAGCAGCAGGGGAGGGATCCGTGCCCTAAGTGCGGAGGGTTCCATACTGAGGCTTGTTATTTGGATCGCCCGATATGCTACAGGTGTGGGGTGAGGGGTCATCTTCAGCGGGATTGCCGTGCGCCTAGCCAGGGCATGGGTAGGGGATTTGCTCAGTCATCCGGTTCTTCAACCGCCACATCTTCAGTGCGTCCTCCAGCTCCAGCAGGACGTGGTGCATTTAGGTGTGGAGCTCGTGGTAGAGGTGGACCCAGCCGGTTATATGCTTTGAGTGGTCGCCAGAATGCCGAGGCTTCTCTAGATGTTGTTACAGGTATTCTGAATGTTCAAGCACTTGATTGTTATGCTCTTATTGATCCGGGGTCCTCCTTGTCTTATGTTACCCTGTTTATTGCTTCAAGTTTTGGGATAGAACCCGAATAGCTTCATGAGTCGTTCTCTGTATCGACTCCGATTGGTGATTCTATTAAAGCAGCGCGAGTCTATAAGAATTGTGTTGTCACGATATGTGGTCGTGTTACCACGGCCGATCTTATTGAGCTTGGGATGGTAGATTTTGATATTATTATGGGAATGGACTGGCTTTATTCGTGCTTTGCTAAACTCGACTGCCGAACGAGAGTCATGAGACTCGAGTTTCCTAATGAGTCGGTTATTGGGTGGAAGGGGAATGGTGTGGTTCCGAAGGGTAGGTTTATTTCCTACCTTAAGGCTTCGAAGATGATTAAGAAGGGATGTATCTATCATTTGGTCCGGGTCGCGGAAACCGCTTCAGAAGTGTCGGCCCCTGAGTCCGTGCCAGTCGTGAATGAGTTTCTTGAAGTGTTTCCGGACGAGCTCCCAGGGATTCCGCCAGATAGGGAGATTGATTTCGGGATTGATGTATTGCCAGATACACAACTTATATCTATTCCACCATACAAAATGGCGCCAATAGAGTTGAGGGAGTTAAAGGAGCAGTTGAAGGATTTATTAGAAAAAGGGTTCATTCGGCCGAGTGTGTCGCCGTGGGGCGCTCCGGTTATTTTCGTCAGAAAGAAGTATGGGTCGCTTTGGATATGTATCGATTATCGACAGCTCAACAAAGTCACTATCAAAAACAAGTATCCATTGCCGATAATAGATAATTTGTTTGATCAATTGCAAGGTGCGAGGTTCTTCTCCAAAATTGATTTACGGTATGGGCATCATCAGTTAAAGATTAGAGAGCAGGATATTCCTAAGACCGCCTTCAGGACTCGTTATGGTCATTTTGAATTTTTGGTAATGTCCTTTGGGCTGACCAATGCTCCAGCATCTTTCATGGATTTTATGAATCGGGTTTTCAATCCATTTCTAGACTCCTTCGTGATTGTTTTTATTGATGACATCCTTGTCTACTCGCGGAGTTGGGAAGATCATGCTAATCATCTCAGGGCAGTCCTGCAGACTCTTCATCATCACTAGTTGTATGCTAAATTTTCGAAATGTGAGTTTTGGCTAGAATTAGTCGCATTTCTGGGTCATGTTGTTTCCAGAGAAGGGATTCAGGTTGATCCCCAGAAGATCGCGGTAGTGAAAGATTGTCCTAGACTAATCACCCCGATAGAGATTCGTAGTTTCTTAGGTCTAGCTGGGTATTATCGGAGGTTTGTGGAGGTATTCTCTACCCTCGCCTCCCCATTGACTAAATTGACGCAGAAAGCGGTGAAGTTCCAGTGGTCCGACGCTTGTGAGAAATGTTTTCAGGAATTGAAGTCGAGATTGACTTCGGCACCGATATTGACCTTGCCAGAAGGTATAGAGGGATTTGTGGTTTATTGCGATGCTTCAAGGTTGGTTTGGGTGTGTGTTGATGCAACATGGGAAGGTTATAGCGTATGCTTCAAGGCAACTCAAGAATCACGAGAAGAATTATCTGACGCATGATTTGGAGCTCGCGACAGTGGTGTTTGCATTAAACATTTGGCGGCATTATCTTTATGGAGTCCACGTGGATGTGTTCTCAGACCACAAGAGTCTTCAGTATTTATTCAAGCAGAAGGAACTGAATCTAAGCAGTGGAGGTGGTTAGAATTGCTTAAGGATTATGATATGAATATCTTGTACCATCCAGGAAAGGCGAATGTGGTGGCCGACGCTCTCAGTTGGAAGTCTATGGGTAGTTTGGCTCATTTGGAAGCAGATCAGAGGCCTTTGGCTCTAGAGGTTTATCAATTGGCCAGTTTGGGGGTTAGTCTCTCGACCTCGGACAAAGGGAATGTTGTGGTGCATAATGGGGTAGAATCGTCACTTGTAGCGGAAGTCAAGGAAAAGCAGTTTATTGATCCAGCATTGGCGCAGTTGAGGGAGGCAGTTTTGAATGGCCAGAATTCAGCATTTTCACTCGGCAGCAATGATGGTGTATTGCGATGTCAGGGTTGGCTGTGTGTCCCTGATGTGTATGGTCTTCGGGAAAGTGTAATGGCGGAGGCACACAATTCCAGGTATTCCGTGCATCCAGGTTCTACGAAAATGTATCATGATCTCTGGGGAATTTATTGGTGGAGCGGTATGAAGAGGGATGAGGCGGACCTTGTATCCAAATGTTCAAATTGTCAACAGGTGAAGGTCGAGCATCAGAGGCCCGGTGTGTTAACCCAGCTTGTGGAAATACCAATGTGGAAGTGGGAAATGATTAATATGGATTTCGTGGTAGGGTTACCTCGCATTCAGCGCAAGTTCGACTCGATTTGGGTGATAGTAGATCGACTCACGAAATCAGCTCACTTTTTGCCAGTCAAGTCCACCGACACAGCGGAACAGTATGCTCAATTATCATCAAGGAGATAGTTAGACTTCATGGCACTCCAGTTTCTATTATCTCAGATCGAGGGGCCCAGTTCACAGCTAATTTTTGGCAAAAATTTCAGCAAGGTTTGGGTACTCAGGTAAATCTCAGCACGACTTTCCATCCACATACTGACGGTCAGGCAGAGCGGACTATTCATACGCTTGAAGATATGCTACGGGCTTGTGTTTTAGACTTCAAGGGTAATTGGGATGATCATTTGCCACTTGTCGAGTTTGCTTATAATAACAGCTTCCATGCTAGTATCCGAATGGCCCCGTTTGAGGCATTGTACGGAAGGCG
This sequence comes from Nicotiana undulata, assembly GCA_005239495.1. Taxonomy (NCBI): domain Eukaryota; kingdom Viridiplantae; phylum Streptophyta; class Magnoliopsida; order Solanales; family Solanaceae; genus Nicotiana; species Nicotiana undulata. The sequence goes on from ML246430.1 coordinate 33,272, forward strand.
GTGTAGATCTCTGATCGGATGGTTCGAGGTTGGTGAAGTAGAATTGTTAGGATTAAATCTTGTGCACCAAGCAATGGAGAAAGTTATAGTCATTCAGGAAAGGATGAAAACTGCTCAGAGTCGCCAGAAATCTTATGATGATGTTCGCCGGAGAGAATTAGAATTCCAAGTAGATGATTGGGTGTTCTTAAAGGTGTCTCCCATGAAGGGAGTGTTGCCGTTTGGGAAGAAAGGGAAATTGAGCCCCAGGTACATCGAGCCGTATCGGATTGCTCAAAGGATAGGGCTAGTAACTTATAGGTTGGAATTGCCCTCTGAGTTGTCATTAGTACACCCGGTGTTCCACATGTCCATGTTGAAGAAGGTAATTGGAGATCCATCCACCATCGTTCCAGCCGAAACCATTGAGGTAAATGAAGAGCTATCATATGAAGAGGTTCCGGTTGCTATTCTTGATAGGCAAGTCCGTAAATTGAGAAATAAGGAAATTGCTTCAGTTAAAGTGTTGTGGCGAAGTCAGCAAGTCGAAGAAGCTACATGGGAAGAGGAGAAGGAAGTGAAAGAAAAGTACCCCCACTTGTTTGAATGAGTCTAGTAGTGAATCGTGCGTGTTCCTATTCCTAGGCAATTGTAAGTTGTGGTTAATGTTACATAAGAAGGGACCCTATCTTGTTTTCCCCTAAAATGCCTTGTTGTTGTAACTTTTCTATGTATACCACAATTGTTTGTGCTGTCCTTACTTGAAAAATTTGTGACCCCTTTAAAGCAAATAGAAGTTTTGTGAAACAAATGTGCTAAGTAAGTGATTAATGGTAGTGTAGATTGGTATTGGTTAATTGAATTGTCTACGATCTATTGAGGTTATTGAACTACATGGGGCGCACTGAAATGGCCCAAAGTTATGTGCAAATATGTCACACTGATTGAATCATGTGCAATTGTGAGGTAAGGAGAATGAGTTATGTGTAGTTGATAAAGTGACCAAATACTTGTAAATTGTTGAGGTAACAACTTGGTGTGTGAGCTATTGAATGTTAAACCAGTGTAATAGTGCTTGGAAATGTGTTTTGGGGGCTCTCTTACAGGTAGATAGGCCTAATTACAAAGGAAACTCTGGCAAACTTTTTCTGACATAATCGGAGTTTGTAAAGAAATCTGGAAATTTCATATCATGCTTTCAAACTAATTGATTTCCAAATCCTCATTCATGGACGAATGATTTTAAAGGGGGGAGGATGTAAAGACCCGTAAAATATCTTGCTTAAAATAATGCCCAAACGAGTCCCCGAGTTGTTTTTACTGTGGAAATTCCTAAAACGGACCTAATTTGAACAAAAAGTACCCGGGGAGCTAAAGAATTAAATTTTCCAGAAATTGGGTGTTATGCGACACACTATGCGATCATATAACGTGTATGCGGACCGCATAGTGGTCGCATACACGGGCATATCATTGCCCAACTGAAGGACAACTATACGGTCCAATCTGCGACCGCATTTCGGTTATGCGGACCGCATAGCTGTTGCATTATTGCCTTTGATTTTTGGGGAGGGGTGTTATGCGACGCACTATGCGATCGCATAACGAGTATGCGGAACGCATAGTGGTCGCATACCTNATTTGACAAGGGCTTTTAATTTTCCAAACTTTTATACCCGACCCCAGCTTCATTTAACCCCTACCCCCTTTCATTTTAATTGGATTCTAAACAAGATAGAGAGAAGAAAAAGAGAGTTCTTGAGAGAGAAGGTTCCAACATCACTAAAATTAATTTTCTAAAATCACTCAAGCCTGGATATTATCGAGTAATCAGTCATCTTCTTCGTTAAAAGGTAAGCCTTCACTCTAATTCTCCCAATTTCTCAGATTTTGGATGGGAATAAAGCACTCATGGGTTGGTTTTGAAAATTGAAAGATGAAACCTTGCATGCATGTTAATGTAACTCCGTAACCTAGTAATAGGGGAAATGAACTTGGGTAATTATGCACAAAAAGGGGGTTAGTAACCTAAGGGATCGCATAGTGTTTGATGAAATGCTTAATTGAATTCGAGGTTCCTAATCCTAAATGAAATAGGTCACATTGTGGAATAGATTGACGGTGCCCGACGATCCGGTGAATTGTGATAGAAATTAAAAAGGGAAACTCGACTCCAGGTATGTATGGCTAACTTTAATCTTTGTAAAATCGCTTTGTGGTGTCCGAGCATACGGTACGTGTATTGGTGTGAATATGTGCAAATGGTTGTTCAAATTGTGTTGAAGCGTGAAGTGTATTCCTTGTCTGTCTTTAGTTGATCACCACACTACCATGCTATGTGAAATGATGCTAGTAGGTTAATGAATCCAAGAGTATGAATGTATATGCTAAGGGTTGTGTAACAAGTAACGAAAAGGAGTTGTGGTGTGATGTAATTGAACTAAACGTCTGTGGAAATATCGGATATGATTCACTGTTTAATAAGGTTTATTGTGGCACAATTTGTTTATATATATTGTGGGTTAAAGAATCTATATTCCTATTGCTTAAATTTTCTGTGATTGAATTGTGAACTGTCATTGTTGATATGAAATATGATTGTCTGGTGGGATCGGGTTGTGCGCCGCAACAGGAGGAATAAGGGTGATATGTGAGAAGTGATAAGGGTGAGATGTGATTGTCTGGTGAGATCGGGTTGCACGCCGCAACAGAAACATAAGAAATGATTGTGATTGTCAGGTGGGATCGAGTTGCGCGCCGCAATAGAAGGAATAAGGGTGGAATGTTGAGAAGGGATAAGGGTGGAATGTTGAGAAGGGATAAGGGTGGAATCGTGATTGTGATCGTGATGAAGTGAGAATTGTGGAACTTACATTGTGTTTTTTTCTATATCTTTGTGCAGTGATTGCGTGACTCTCTGTCTCTCTCTTGCCTGTGCATTGTTGAGTTTTCTTAGAGTAAAGTTTGTGCATACATACTAGTACAATTCAAATGTACTAACGTCCCTTTTGCCGGGGGAGCTACATTCATGTGATGATTGCAGGTGGTTCTATAGCAGGTAGTCCAGCCCACCAACAGTAGTGCCTCCTCTACGTCCCATCAGCAGTTTTGGTGAGCCCCTTTCCTCTCGGAGCCCTGTGTGGTTCATGCCACCTCTTTTTCCGGATTTTCATTTTGGTATTTGTGTAGGGTATAGCCGGAGCCTTGTTACCGGCAAGTATTATATAACTCCTTTGTACTCTTAGAGGCTCCGTAGACAGGAAATGTGGGTTTTGTACATATGTATTTTGGGCAGTATAACTTGTAGACTACGTAAAGTAAACATGTATGTTATGTATATTTTGTAAGTATTGTACCACATGTGGGTAATGACAAAAATCTAGAATTTAATTCCAGGTTGTAAGAATGTGTTTAAATTATAATTGAATAATGTACATTGGAATCACGGGGTAATACGTGGGATGGAAAAGGGAATCCAGGTCCGCTTGACTGGGGCTACCTGGTCGAGCGCCGGTCGTGTCCCTCGGTTTTGGGGCATGACACCAAAACTCTCTTACTCCTCGCCAAGAGAGTAAAAATCCCATGACACAATAATTTGGGAGAGTAAAGATGGATCGGATGGTAGAAGGTGAAGGGTAAAGAAGCCAGATTTGCTAAGTATCTAAGGCTTCCCACAACCCTCCATATAATAGGACCAATTTGTACTAAACACACATCAAAGAAATGACAAAACTCAATAATGACTGGATCAATAGGTGGCCTAAAACCTAATTTGAAGGGATATGTATACACAAAAGAAAAACCAGCTTTAAAGGAAGGGATCCTTTGATTCTCATTGGGAACTAGAATCGGGAAGTTATATTTTCAATAACAATCTCTACGTACAAGAGAAACTAAACCTTCAGTGATCTGAGAAGGGTAAACATCAGCGCGATTGTGTGAAGTCATTGAAGTAGCCTGATTTCAATTGACTCGCTATCAGTGACAAAGGAAAGTTCAGCGGGGATAATATCGTATATAGTAGGCTCACGAAGAGGTTCACTAGAATTGTAACACCCCGCAATATTACGATGATGTTACATCCTGCAGTATTACATTACGATGATGTCGCTTTGCAGTATTAAATTACGACGATGTTGCACCCTGTAGTATTGTACGTTTAATTTGTTGTAAGGTAATTGACATCAGTCCAAGAAAAAGATTATTCGGAGATTATAAGGATTATGCTATTTCAAGCAAGTAATGAGTAAATTAGTGAAGGTGAGAGGGGAAGCAAGTCAAAGAAAAGAAATTTTTGTCCAAGTTTAGCATGTTCGGATATAATACGGGCCGAGCGTTAATATCCGATATTTATGGACTAGTACCATATAAGGTACCCCATGGCCATGATAGTAAGGTGTATAAGAAGTGTTTAAAATGAGTAGTATTATAAGTAATTTGAGATAATTCTTAATTATGTAGATTATTGGTTAATGGGGGAATTAACAAGTTAATTATTAATTAGTGATTGAATAATTAATAACCTTGGATAATAATAAAAGTCCACAATGTGGCAGCCAATAAAAAAACAATAAAATGACTCATGATTCATATGGATTAGGTGGCAACATTTATAATTAAAAGACAATACTTCACGTCTTGAAAGACTACACCTAATGTTTTCATCTCTAACAAGTACAAATTCTTGGATTGGAAACTAGGCTAAACCATTTTGGCCTCTTTACTAATAGTAACGTGAGATTTATAAGAATCTTCATCAATAGGAATAGAAAAGTTATTCAATAGTTTCTATCCAAATCACATTAGAAACGACATTCTGAGGACGGAAATGTTTCGGCCAAATTTTCTTTGAGCAACGTGATTGCGTTGAGCTCTTCATACGACTTGTTCTGTATTGATGCAATTGACGTGTGTTAGAGGGATTTTCAAGAGAACGAAATGAGGTATGATCTATATGACATGAACGAAATGAGTAAATACACAATTTTCATAAATGACTCTATTCATAGAAATACTAGGGGTATCTACATTCTTGATTTCCCATGCGGATTATTATTATATGTTCTGTTCATCATATGGATTTTTATGGCATTCCAAGAAATTTTTATTAACGTATTTCTCATGCATTTCATGCATTTATACATGTACATTGACCCATGACTAGATGGTGTTATATACGCGTATATATGTATATTATATTTATATGGGATATGGGAAAAGGTTACGACGTTATATACGCACCATTACCTGATCAGCTGGTATACTTTGATAATTTTTCCACAGTGGTCGAGATAATATGATGGGATGCCCTCAGAGGCTGATGATGTTATGAAACATGTACCTATGCACGACAAGACATTCGTACGCATATGCATGACACTATAAGTATTTCATGATTTACAAAGTTTTCTAGACTTACAGGTTGAGTCATTTACTCTATATTTCTTCCATGTCTGTTATGTACTTATTTATGTGCTTTACATACTCAGTACATTATTTGTACTGACGTCCCTTTTTCCTGGGGACGCTGTATTTCATGCCCGCAAGTCCCAATAGATCGGTCGAGATCCCTCCAAGTAGGCTATCAGCTCAGCTGAAGATGTTGGTGTGCTCCATTTGCTTCGGAGTTGCTTGTTTGGTTAGTATGATTTAGACGTGTATCTTTTGGTATTGCGGGAATCTATCCCGACCTTTATGAAAAATACAAATTCTTAGAGGCTTGTAGATAGATGTCATGTACGTAAAAGATTGTATGGCCTTGTCGGCCTATGTTGAGTATACGAATGGTTATTTTGGTCTTATAGGCCCGTATGTCTTATGTATAAGTTGGTATCACATGTTGTATTCTACTTGTCTCATGGCAGCCTTCCGGCTCGGTTATCTATGATAGCATGACATGAAAAGATACGTTATGTCGGTACTCGGTTGAGTAAGGTTCCGGGTGCCCATCGCGGCCCATCGGTTTGGGTTGTGACAAAAGTGGTATCAAAGGGAGTCTACAAGCCGTGTCTAGTAGAGTCTTGTTTATAGGTGTGTCATGCACCACACTTATAAGCAGGAGGCTACGGGGCATTTAGGGTCGTCACTCTTTCTTTTTACTCTAGATCGTGTAGTAGAGCTCAGTTATAAGAACTACATTCCCTAAACTCGATCTTATTCATAATACGGCGATGCCTGCATTTAGAAAGATGGTTTGTAAGGGATTGAATGGGGTCGTGAAAGAGTTGAGTCAGAAGAACCCGGTGAGCTTCTGGAAAAGGATCCTTAAGGAAAGAATATCTATCCACCTTTATGGTGAAAGTGAGAGATTCAGAAGATAAATACAATTTTCAACAAGTAAAGGAAGCAAGGTGAAAGAGGGTACAAGGCACCCAACTAATGAATATTATCCTTATTTACCATTCAAAAAGAGAGATATAAGCATTTTGAGTTACCTTCAATAGTAACATATGTATGTATAATTAGCCACACCGATATAAGTTATGCCATATGGGAGCTAATAGATATAGTTTAAGAGAAGGACGGGTTATCAGGATCCGGCTGGGGTTAGAGTAACCCAAAATAGGGGATGGATTGATAGAGTTAGTTGACATGTCCGAAGGATAGTGTAAACGTGGTAATGGATCTCCTTGTGAGGCACCTAGATGGTGCACTCTAAAATAGTACAGCTGGATATGAGTGCTACAAATATAGGAAATAGAAGCCGGGAAAGGATAAATACTATCTTAATATGACTCCCGTACCTAGTAGAGAGATAATGCTAGGAAACCCGAAGAGCTAGTGGATGGTGAAAAAGGGAGCTAAAAGAAAAAGAATATCTTGTTGAAGTTTCCAGAATAAAGTGATAGACAGAAGTGTTAGCAGGAAATAAGAAGAGAGCTAATGAAGCATTAAGAGTAAGATGTGATACATGGATGACAATGGTAGGTAAAAAAGATGACAGTGTTACAGAGTGTATAAGTCAAGTGAAGGAAAATATGAGAGGTTATAGGCCTTGAGACAACAAAAAAAATATAGGCCATAAAGTCATATCCTCATTTCGAGAAGTAAGTCTATGACTCCAACGCGACTACCGGAAGGAAAAGTTAGACCCCTGGATAATAAAAATCAGTATGTGCCGGTGAACAAGATAAACTAAACATGAATTAGGGGCTGAGTGAGGTTATAATGGTCGATATCATGAGAATTTCATATTTTGTTCCGCCGATAACATAATGAACAATAGAAGAAGATTCATGAAAAATTCAAAGAATGGTCATTCCGGAAGACACTTCTCTAAAGCAAGCATTGTGAGCTAAAGTTAAGCTTAAGGGAACGTATGTGTCAGTTACAATAAGTGTCACCCTCACGAGTAAGGAAATTTTGTTATCCTTAGTACAGAAGGATTACCGCAAGGAGAGTAAGGGTCATCGATGATGTGAAAGGACGCCAAAGATGAAGAGGTAAAATATCTATAGGTAGGTTGTCGTAGCTCCAACTATTAGTACTCCCCTAAAGGGGGGAATATGGAGTGATAATGGCATTATGTTAGAATTAATCGATTCTAGTAATTATGGAATGGTAAAAGAAGAATGTGATAAAAATAAGAGAGGGATGAGATTGTAGTTATTCAAAGCCTACAGATTTGCTACGATTCCATAACATTATGCAAACACAACGTCAAGGAAAGGAAGTAAGGGTTCCTTCCCAAGATGTTATTGATAAATGAGGAGCCAGTGCGAAAGGTAAGTTAAGACATGGAAATAAACCAAGAAAGATTACGCGGAACATTGATATGAGAATGAGCCAACAAGTAGTTAGTAGTTGATTCATGAGGGACCTAGTTATGGCTAGAAAAGAGGATACAGAAAAATCAATAGACCGTGCAAGATAAATAGAATGAACACCAACATGGGGAATTCAGTCTACCAAATTTGACATCATGACCTTGAGAAATATTAAGATAGAAGTTGTGGTAGTAAAGGTACCGTCTGAGGGTTATAGAGATAAAAGGGAGTGTCACTGGTAAAACAATCAAAATATCAGCTCAGAAGCAACCTCACAAGGACAAGGTCATGGAGGTAAGTAACTACGGATAAGTATAGGCAAGGAAGGACATCAGGAGGTCAGTTGAGTATACAATGTAATGAGCTCACAGCTTTAAAAGAGTCAGAGGATCCTCCCTAAGTACTACCATGAAAGACTAGCTGAGAAAATAAGGAAGAAGGCTTCAACCTAAGCACAAGGACCTAGAAAGGAAATGGTCATGAAACAATAGTCTCACAACAACATTGTAAGCGCTCCAAAGGAAAGTGGCACCTACCGTGGCTAATGAACGAGAAGTTAAATTAAAAGTAATATTCGAGATCATATGAGTTGCACGAAAACTCTGGCATGTTGGGAACTAAGATAAGCTAAGTACGCAACAAGGGGGAAGAAAGACCAGAAATGTAACAGCTTGCATTAAAGAAAGCCAAGAAGGAACGAAAGGAATTATTCGATCAATGATCCCGAGTTGGTGACATCATGAACGTGCTTAGGAGTTTGAAGTTTTATACCAGCAGCATATACAACCGTAAATTATTCTGGTGTACGTTAAAAGAAATAATTGAGCCTAGGTCATAAATGAAGGATTAAATTGTTAAAGGATTGTATCATGCATATTCCTCAGCGCCCATAAATGGCTAAACAGAATAACTAATACCATGAACCCAGAGCGGGAGATAATTTAAGCCGACATAAAGGCCGATTAGAAGAATGAGGAACCTAAAGAGTTACATCAACGAAGTAAATCAGGAATTCGGTTATTGGACCCAAAAATTATAGAAATCGTGATTGGGAATATTGCAGAATTACTCTTAATATCAAAGGTGCAAGGGAGATATTACAACAACCATAATCTATAACCGCTCAAACGATAAAGCCAGTTAGAGGAAGTACTAGCCTCATAAGAAGTCAGTATGAAGCTCCCACCAAATTGTGTATTCCCAGAGGTGCAAGTATTACAATAGAGCTTCAAGTTGTGAACGTGAATTATACCTATATGGAAGGGAGTTCATGATATAGATAGAAGATACAATGCAAGATTTTAAGATAAGTAAGGTAAAGGCGGACAACGTACGAGATACTCAAATACAGAAGGTTGTGAATAGTCCTTACTTCGAATAAAAGTCTATAAGTGCGGGGATTCAATATCTAGGAATAATAGCGGCATCGTCAGTTGCATATCTTCCATCCTATGGTCTAGGTATCAAGAAACCTGATCAAGAGAGTAAAGAAAAGTTAGAGACGATGTGTTGTCTCGCTTGATGTTCCAGAACGACATAAGGAAATCTATGATGCAACCAAGTTGAAAGGTTGCAAGTAATATAAATAAATATATGTGGGTAGCAAGCTATTGTATGGTGAAACGACAAGGTTCTAGAAGACATGAGTAAGGATAAGAAAAGGCGAGTGAGAAGGTAACGAAAATGGATAAGTCCTCCGAATGCCCATGAAAACAGGAAGAGCAAATGGTTTCTCTAAGTTATACAAAGCTTACTGTAGCTTGAATGAACTCAAAGGAGTCTATGACTAATAGCATTTAGAAAAGATCGAATGTTACCCTGGTAGTAGAATGAGGGTGTGATTGTGATAGATAAAGGACGACGTTTGGGACTTTGATTGAGTAATGGTCTGACGAAGAAAAAAAGGGATTTCACGAATTGGACAAGATTAAACTACCCATATAAGGTAAGTCATAGTGGGATGCTATAAAGTACTGTTATGGGATTATAGTATCACCCCTAGGTGGATCAATCTAACTACTCCATATATCCCCGATAAGACGTGAGCCCAAGCTGCGGTGTTACATAAAAGATCAAGTTATCAATGGTAGATGATGAATCAATATTAAGGTGAATCAACAATAGATGGATAAAAGTTCAACAGTATGAGATGAGATTAGACCATCAGTCTTAAGGATAAGCAACGAAAGTAACCTGGAGTTGGTGGCAGACCTTAGTAATGATAAAGTCATACGAATAGATAAGCGGATCTATGAAATAAGATATAGCAATATCCGTAAGTCCAAATGTACCAAAGGGACATATTTTCAAATTCTGTATATGTTTACAAAGTGAGGCATAGAGATTGGTTAAAATCTAGAGGGAAAAGGAAAGATGAGTCGCATAAGCGCACTTACAAAGCCAGAATTATATAGGATGCATTACATGAGGTAGCAACAGTTACGAGATTAGAATGATTTCAACCACAAGTCGTGATATGAGAAAGAAGACTAAAGAGGGGAATACCTTAGACTTTGGATTTATTCACAAAACAACTGCCGAAATGGCAAGGAGAGTTTTAAGGTATTCATAAGAGCTATAAGTTATGAAAATGATAAGAACAATAATCAACATTCGAGAACGAATGTTCCAGGGGGGGGAGGGGATGATGTTACACCCCGCAATATTACAAGATGTTACGTCATGCAGTATTACATTATGATGATGTTACGCTTCATAATATTAAATTACGACAATGTTGCTCCCTATAGTATTGTATGTTGAATTTATCGTAAGGTAATTGACATCAGTCCAAAGAAAAGATTCTTCGGAGATTATAAGGATTATGCTATTTCAAGCAAGTAATGAGTAAATTAGTGAAGGTGAGAGGGGAAGCAAGTCAAAGAAAAGGAAATTTCGTCCAAGTTTAGCATGTTGGGATAAAATACGGGCCGAGCGTTAATACCCGATATTTATGGACTAGTACCATATAAGGTACCCCATGGACATGATAGTAAGGTGTATAAGGTGTGTTTAAAGTGAGTGGTATTATATGTAATTTGGGATAATTCTTAATTATGAGAATTATTGATTTATGGGGGAATTAACAAGTTAATTATTAATTAGTGATTGAATAATTAATAACCTTGGATAATGATAAAAGTCCATAACGTGGCATCTAATACAAAAACAATAAAATGACTCATGATTCATATAGATTAGGTGGCAACATTTATAATTAATTAAAGACAACACTTCATGTCTTGAAAGGCTACAACTAACGTTTTCATCTCTAACAAGTACAAATTCTTGGATTGGAAACTAGGCTAAGCCATTTTGGCCTCTTTACTAATAATAATGTGAGATTTATAAGAATCTTCATCAATAGGAATAGAAAAGTTATTCAAGAGTTTCTATCCAAATCACATTAGAAACGGCATTCTAGGGATGGAAATGTTTCGGCCAAATTTTTATTGAGCAATGTGATTGCGTTGAGCTCTTCATACGACTTGTTTAGTATTGACGCAATAACGTGTGTTAGAGGAATTTTCAAGAGAATCGGCCCGGGTATGTTAAGGCTATTCCTTCTTTCTTTTTGGCATGATATATATGACACAAACAAAACGAGCAAATACACAATTTCCATAAATGACTCTTTTCATGAAAATACTAGGGGTGTCTATATTCTTGATTTCCCCATGCGAATTATTATTATATCTTCTATTTATGGGTCTCAGAAAAATACGTATTTGATAAAGTTTATCCAAAAGGCATATGGATTTTTATGGCATTCCGAGAAAATTTTATTAACGTATTTCTCATGCAATTGTACATGTACATTGACCCATGACTAGATGGTGTTATATAAGCATATATATGTATATTATATTTATATGGGATATGGGAAAAGGTTACGGCATTATATACGCAGCACCACCTGATCAGCGGGTATACGTTGATGATTTGCCCACACTGGCTGAGATTATATGATGGGATGCCCTCAGAGGCTGATGATGTTATGAAACATGTACCTATGCACAACATGACATTCATACGCATATGCATGACACTATAAGTATTTCATGATTTACAATATTTTCTAGACTTACAGGTTGAGTCATTTACTATATATTTCTTCCGTGTCAGTTATGTACTTATTTGTGTGCCTTACATACTCAGTAAATTATTCGTACTGACGTCCCTTTTGCCTGGGGACGCTGCGTTTCATGCTCGCAGGTCCCGATAGACAGGTCGAGAGCCCTCCAAGTAGGCTATCAGCTCAGCGGAAGATGGTTGTGCTTTCCATTTGCTTCGGAGTTGATTGTTTGGTTAGTGTGATTTAGACGTGTATCATTTTGTATGGCGGGACTCTGTCCCGACCTTTATGATAATTACGTATTCTTAGAGGCTTCTAGACAGATGTCATGTACGTAAAAGATTGTATGGCCTTATCGGCCTATGTTCAGTATAACAATGGTTATTTTGGTCTTATAGACCTGCATGTCTTATGTATAAGTTGGTATCACATGTTTTATTCTATGATAGTATGACATGAAAAGATACGTTATGTTGGTACTCGGTTGAGTAATGTACCGGGTGCCGTCGCGCCCCATCGGTTTGGGTCGTGACAAGAATCCCTACTTTTATCGTAAGATCTATGTGTAGATGAAGCCCTAGTTCTAGAAGACGACGGAGGAGTAGTGCTAGGTTGAGAAGAAGATCCACGAATAGACACTGACCCTAAACTACATAATCTACAACCTCTCCTACTCCTGATAGGAGCAAAAGAATGGAGAAGTTGATCTACAATAACAACTTTCCGAGGATCAGGATTTGAAGAAGACATAGTTGTATAAGGAAACAATACGTGTAAATTATGAATGAAGAAGAAAGTTTTTCATAGAAGCAAAGGCAAATGTTGTATTTATATGCAGAAGGAATTGTCATATAAAGCAAGTAATGAAAGAACGTCATTATGAAAACTGTCACTTCGTGATTGATACAACCGCAAAAAAGCCCTAAATCCCGCTAAAAAGTTGCAAAGCCAATCGACGACTGCCACGTGTCAAGTGCATTAAATGGAAGTGACATACGATGCATTGGTTCAGAAGAATATACAATGGTACGAATGAAACGACGGCAAAAAGTTCCCGCCTTAAATGAGATTCACTCCCCAAATATTCATTTGCTGAATAATTGGTAAGTGGGGGAACTATCTGTACTGGTAAAAATAAATATTACACGTGGACTTAATGAAAGTCTTCACGAAAGAGTTACGATTACCAATTATAACGTTTCATTAATGATATTAATGCTCATTATGTCTTAATCATTACAGGGAATATACGTTGTACTTGAAGGTCCCTATATAATGGAAAGAAATGTTACATGTACAGATAGGTTCTGATTAATATTGGAATATACTTATTTTCTTGTGCTTTTTACTGATTACTTTTCCATTTCTTATTTTATTTTCTTTCTTATTTCTGAGAGAATATATTGAATTTCATGATTATCAGTAACCCGGATACTTCTAAAAATAAGCTTTGACTGAGAATATAATTCTTTAGTTAAACAATAAGTAGACCTAAAATATTTTAACTTACACTGAGTTTTTCGTTTTACATGCCTATGATAAATTAGCATTGGAAATCAATGACAATTAACCAACTTAAAATTCATAAACCAAATCAAGCTACTTCAAATGCAATTAGAGTACAAATATTTGAGGTTTGATGAATGCGTGTAATCTTTCCTTGGCAAAGTATATCAAGGAATATTTTATTTAGTTTGGATAATGTTTTAGGCATACTTCTGTGGTTCACTATTATTGTTGTTACTGTTTACCTTGAAAAATGGTATTAATAATTATATTTAATTTTGTGGTTCTAAAAATATGTGATTTATTTTAATACTAGTTGATAATCAAGAAATGTTAAGTGTAAGTAAGGAAAGTAAGATATGCAAATCAAAGTTATCACAAAACTGGGGCCTCGAGCTCACTAGAACTGGGGACCTCGAGGTCGGATTGTATCAATTAATAATGAGCAGTGAATGAAGAACAATAAATGAAAAATAATAAAGTTGTGAAGTGATTGTTGATCACGTTAAAGAAAAAAAGTAGAGACTGTTCTATTGCAGTGAATATTCATGTGTCTTACAAAATGATAGGGATCCCTTTTATATAGGAGGGGAGAATCCCAACATAGTACATGCCTAATTATGATAAAGAAATACTATTTGTACAGTTGTATAACGGCTTAGTATGGATTTGTGTTATCTCTTGCAGACCTTATCAGCTCTAACCACGTGTCCTTCGGAGTTTTCCGCCTTTCCATGACGACCATCAATTTTTATACTTCCTCAAGGTATGATGTGATGAGCCTTCAATATACTCTCTCGAGGGATGCACCGCGGATCGACCCTCAGATTCTGCTTCGAGCCTCTCGAGACCGTGCTTGGAATGCCATAGATGCCTTAAAATTGGACTGCCCCAATTTTGACCGTATACAGATAGTCCTAGAGTTTCTTAGAGTGAAACGATAAGAAACGATTTTGACTTCATGGATTTTCGATATCCCCCCCCCCCCCCCCC
>ML246431.1:1821-13835 GCA_005239495.1 Nicotiana undulata
ATTCCGGGCATACGCCCAAGTCCCATATTTTCCTACGGACCTTCCGAAACCGTCGGATCACGGATCCGGGTCTGTTTACCAAAAATGTTGACCAAAGTCAACTTTATTCAATTAATTATCACAAATTTAACTCTTAATCAAGTTTTTCACACAAAGGCTTCCCAGCAATGCGCCCGGGCTGCGCACGCACATCGAGGTGAGATTAATGGAGTCTTTCGGGCCTCGGAACACAGTCCAAATTAGATGCACATAAGATGACCCCTTTTTGGGTCATCACACCACTTCTACCAATATCAGTAGTAATAGAAACACGACAATTTATATGAGTAAATAAATAGCGCAAATATTGTTCATATTCATATTTATATTTATAAATATCGCTCTTTACGGTTGTGCAAGCCCATCCTTTATAAGTAGGATAAAAAACTCTTCTAATATAATGTACGAAGTGAGGGTTAGAAGAAAAACTATAGGGTAAGCACATAACAGTAACCATTTTTGCCAATTCTTCACGATCTTTTCTTGGATCGTAATATAAAATACCACCAGTAATTATGTTAATTCCCGGTTAAAATTGATTTGACCCGGTACTAGGGTCAACCATATTAATTATAATTATACAAAGTAAAACAAATATAACTATAATATTAAAACTTAAGAGTCGGAACGAGTTTACTGAATTGACGAACAACTTGTTGAAAATTATATATCGTTGAAGACTTGAATACTTCAATTCACTAGCTTCACAATTTTTTACAAATTGCAATAATAAAGTAAGCAATTATAGAAGAAAATTAGAGAGATCTTGAGAGAGATTGATGATTTTGTGAGAAAAATGAAAGAATGAGGGGGTATTTATAGTTGAAAATAGGGAAAAAGTGCAATTATAAAAAGTTTGGGGTTACAACAAAGTTTGAGGGGGGGGGGGGGTAAAATGACTATTTTATAAATGCCAAACGACTATTTTTGCAGAAGCAACGACTATTATTTAAATTTTCAATGGTTAAAAGATTTTTTTGATTAATTTTTTTTTTAAAAAAATATAGCTGTTGGGCCCGATTGAACCGGCCCACTTAGAAGCAGGTCCCGCGCCCAAATGATCCCGGTCTCACGGGCTTAATGGTTAGGACCAGCCCACTTAAGAGCCCACACCCAAATGGTCCCGGGCTTAAACGGTTAGGCCCACTACCCATATGGGCTCGCGGGCCCACCAGCCAACCTTAATTTTGTCAGAAATTTCAGCACTGTATAAATAAAATAATTTCACGTATTTTAGGTTAACTTTTGTACCTTTTGACATCAACAACTGTTTACTTTGCTTCTTTTAGTTATTATAGCTATTTTGAGCTTATTGAGTACTAGTTTTATCATTTCAATCATTAATATGAGTTTAATTATCGCTTCTTCTTCTTCTTCTTCTTCTTCTTCTTCTTCTTCTTCTTCTTCTTCATCTTCTAATATAAGCATGAGTAGCTAGATTTTTACTAGTGTTGTGACCCAACCCTAGTGTGTAAACTTAATGGGTGTTTGATTTATTGCTTGTCTATGATTGGGTGTTGATTACCTAACCAATTTAACATAGAAAGTCGGCAGCGTAAGTTTTACTTTGTTATTGTGTATCATGTTCAAATGCAAATATAAGGAAAGTAGTTAATCAAATTCTAATATTGGCTTTCCTAGAAAGTGTGGTGTTAGGCGCCATCACGATCCCTAAGGTTGGGGAGTTTGGGTTGTGACAAGTTGGTATCAGAGCACTAGGTTACTTAGGTTTCACAATCCACGAACAAGATTAGTATAGTCCGAAGGATCGGTACAGAGACGTCTGTACTTATCCCTAGGAGGCTGCTTAGTTAGGAAACTTCTCCATTTTTATTTCTACTACATCGTGCGATTCTTGTATCCCGAAAATACTGACTAGATTCTTTTACTCTCTCGCAGATGGCGAGAACACGTGCTTCATCTTCCGCTGATCAGAATACCGATCCTCCAGCAGCAGTCACTCCTACTAGGGGCAAAGGCCGAGGCAGGGGCAGGACTCAGCCTATTGCTCGTGCAGCAGCCCCAGTTGCGGGACCCCAGATTGAGGTTGATGAGGGGGTTCTGGCTCAGACTATTCCAGCGGGACCAACTCAGGTTCCTGAAGGGTTTATTGCGACCCCGGTTCTTCAGGATGCTTTGGTCCGTTTAGTGGGCCTGATGGAGAGTGTGGCCCAGACGGGCACATTCCCTGCTGCTGCAGCCGTATCTCAGGCTGGGGGAGGGATTCAGACTCCTGCCACCCATACTCCAGTCCAGGCTACTCCCTAGGACCAGACCCCAGTAGCTAATGTCGTTGGGGTTCAGCCAGTTGCAGGGGTGCCACCTGCTAATGGGGCAGCTATGTCTACCGATGCCCTGTGGAGACTTGACAGGTTCATTAAGTTATTCCCTGTCCAATTCAGTGGTGCTACTTCAGAGGACCCTCAGGAATATCTGGATAGTTGTCATGAGGTGTTACGCAATATGGGCATTTTGGAGACCAATGGGGTCAGTTTCGCAACTTTTTAGATGACGAGTTCTACCAAGCAGTGGTGGAGGGACTATTTGTTGACTAAGACAGCTGGATCACCCGCTCTGACTTGGGATCAATCCACTCACCTCTTTTTGGAGAAGTTTTTACCTATCACTGCTCGAGAGGATAAGCGTCGTCAGTTTGAGCGACTTCAGCTGGGCAGCATGACTGTGACACAGTATGAGACTCGTTTTGTGGAGATGGATAGACATGCTACTCTTATATTGCCCACAGAGAAGGAGAGGGTCAGACGGTTCATTGATGGCCTTGCTCAGCCCATCAAGTTGCAGATGACCAAGGAGACGGGGTCTTAGATTTCTCTTCAGGATGCGTTAATATAACTAGAAGGATTGAGCTAGTTCTTGGGATGGGAGGTCAGGGGTCAGATAAGAGACCTCGCCATTCCGGCGGTTTCAGTGGTGCCTCATCTAGAGGCAGGATTTCACATGGCAGAGGTCATTCTTCCAGGCCATTCCATTCAGCACTACAGGTTTCACATGGTACTTCAGGCGGCCGTGGCTCTGATATGCCTCCTTCTACTCAGCTCGCCTACAATGCTCATTCAGCTCCGATCAGAGCACTTTCACTGCAGAGTTATAGTCGGGGTCAACCAGTTCGTCAGGGTCATCCCTCATATCAGAAAGGATGTTTTGAGTGTGGTGAACATGGGCACATTCGGAGAGCTTGCCCGAAGTTTCTGAGTAGCCAACAGCGATACCTGGGGTTCTCGTGCCATAGTTCCGGCACTAGCTACAACACCACCTGCCCATCCAGCAAGGGTTAGGGGTCAGGTAGTTAGAGGTAAAGGCCAGAATGTTAGAGGTGGAGAACAAGTAGCTAGGGGTGGAGGTCAGCTTGCTAGAGGTGGAGGCCTTCTCAGAGGTGTGGTTCAGGGCGGCGGGGCCTAGCCCCGACTTTATGCTTTTCCAGCCAGGCCTGAGGCGAAGTCCTCCGACGCTGTTATTACAGGTATCATCTCAGTATGTGATATAGCTGCTTTAGTTTTGTTTGATCCGGGGTCTACTTATTCGTATGTTTCATCCTATTTTGCTTCATATTTGGATGTGCCCCGTGAGACCTTGAGTGTTCCTGTTCATGTGTCTACACCAGTGGGGGATGAGATTGTGGTAGATCGAGTATATAGTTTGTGTATAGTAGTCATTGAAAGTCTTAAGACTAGTGTTGATCTCTTGCTTCTAAACATGGTGGACTTCGATATTATATTGGGCATGGATTGGTTGTCGCCCTATCATGCCATCTTAGACTTTCACGCCAAGATAGTTACCCTAGCCATACCAGGGTTCCCTCGATTAGAATGGAGAGGGACTCCAGTCATCCTCCCAGCCGAGTAATTTCATATGCTAAGGCTCGTCGCATGGTGGAAAAGGGGTGTTTGGCTTATTTGGCTCATATTCATGATTCCGATGTTAAGGTTTCTTCCATAGAGTCAGTTCCTATCGTGCGAGTTTCTTGAGGTATTTCCTGCAAACCCGCCGGGTATGCCGCCCGACAGGGACATTGATTTCTGTATTGATGTGGCTCCGGGCACTCAGCCCATTTCCATTCCTCCATATCAGATGGCCCCACCAGAATTGAAAGAATTAAAAGAGAAGTTGCAAGACTTGTTAGATGCGGGTTTATCAGACCTAGTGTCTCGCCTTGGGGTGCCCCGGTTTTGTTTGTAAAGAAGAAAGATGGGTCGATGAGGATGTGCATAGATTACAGGCAACTGAATAAAGTTACTATTAAGAATAAATATCCGGTGCTGAGGATTGATGACCTATTTGATCAGCTTAAAGGCGCCAGGGTGTTTTCAAAAATTGATTTGAGATCGGGCTATCACCAGCTGAAGATCAGAGCGTCCGATGTTCCTAAGACAGCCTTTCAGACGAGGTATTGGCATTATGAATTTTTGGTCATGTCTTTTGGATTGACTAACACTCCAGCAGCCTTTATGGTTTTGATGAATCCGATTTTCAAACCCTATCTGGACTCCTTCGTGATCGTGTTCATTGATGACATCCTTATATACTCCCGCAGTCGGGAGGAGCATGAGCAACATCTACGTATAGCACTCGAGACTTTGAGAGATAATCAGTTGTATGCCAAGTTTTCTAAATGTAAGTTCTGATTGGATTCGGTAGCCTTTTTGGGACACATCGTATCAACAGAGGGTATGCAAGTTGATTCTAAAAATATAGAGGCAGTTAAGAATTGGCCTAGACCAACCACGTCTACAGATATTAGGAGTTTCTTGGGTTTGGCGGGTTATTACCGTCGTTTTGTGGAGGGGTTTTCATCCATAGCAGCCCCAATGACTAAATTGACTCAGAAAGGTGCCCCATTTAAATGGTCAGATGAGTGCGAGGCGAGCTTTCAGAAGCTCAAGACATCCTGGACTACTGCTCCAGTATTGGTGTTACCATCAGATTCAGGTTCTTTCATCGTATATTGTGATGCTTCACGAGTTGGCCTTGGAGCAGTGTTGATGCAGGATGGAAGAGTGATTGCATATGCGTCTCGTCAGTTGAAAGTCCATGAGAAGAATTACCATGTTCACAACTTAGAGTTGGAAGCCATTGTTCATGCATTGAAAATTTGGAGGCACTATCTTTATGGCGTGCCTTGTGAGGTTTTCACCGACCATCGCAGTCTCCAGTACTTATTTAAGCAGAATGATCTAAATTTGAGACATCGGAGATGGTTAGAGTTACTGAAGGATTATGATGTCACCATATTGTATCATCCAGGTAAGGCCAACGTGGTGACCGATGCATTGAGTAGGAAGGCGATGAGTATGGGCAGCCTTGCGTGCATTCCAGTCGGTGAGAGACCATTAGCCTCAGATATTCAGACATTAGTTAATTAGTTCGTGAGGTTAGAAATTTTGCCCAGTAGCGTTCTATCATGTACTGTCGCTCGGTCTTCCTTAATTGACCGTATACGGGAGCGGCAGTATGATGACCCAAATTTGGCGGTCCTCAGGGACACAGTTCGGCACGGTGATGCCAAGCAGGTTACAATTGGGGATGATGGCGTTTTGAGGATGCAGGGTAAACTGTGTGCCTAATGTCGATGGCCTTCGTGAGTTGATTCTTGAGGAGGCCCACAACTCCAGGTATTCTATTCACCCAGGTGCAGCAAAAATGAACCAAGACTTGAAGAAACATTATTGGTGGAGAAGGATGAAAAAGGACATTGTGGCGTATATGGCTCGTTGCCTAAATATCAGCAGGTAAAGTATGAGCATCAGAGACCTGGTGGTTTGCTTCAGCATATAGAGATCCCTGAGTGGAAGTGGGAGCGTATCAATGGACTTCGTTGTCGGGATCCCAAAGACTCAGAGGAAATTCGATGCAGTTTGGGTTATTGTGGATAGGCTGACTAAATCAGCACACTTCATCCCTGTGGCAAGTACTTATATTTCAGAGCGGCTGGCTGAGTTATATATTCGGGAGATTGTTCGCCTTCATGGTGTACCCGTGTCTATCATTTCCGATCAGGGAACGCAGTTTACGTCGTACTTTTGGAGAGCGGTTCAACGGGAGCTGGGTACCCGAGTAGAGATGAGTACAACATTTCACCCTCTGACTGACGAGCAGTCCGAGCGTACCATTCAGATATTGGAGGACATGCTCCGCGCTTGTGTTATCGACTTTGGAGGCTCATGGGATCAGTTCTTGCCGTTAGCGGAGTTTGCTTATAATAATAGCTATCATGCGAGAATTTAGATGGCTCCTTATGAGGCATTGTATGGTAGACGGTGCAGGTCGCCGGTTGGATGGTTCGAGCCGGGATAGGCTAGGTTGCTAGGTATGGACTTAGTTCAGGAGGCCTTGTATAAGGTCAAAGATTATTCAGGAGAGACTTCGTGCAGCTCAGTCTAGGCAAAAGAGTTATGCCGATCGTAAGGTTCGTGATGTGGCATTCATGGTGGGTGAGAGAGAATTTCTTCGTATGTCGCCCATGAAGGGTGGTATGAGATTCGGAAAGAAGGGTAAATTGACCCCTAGGTATATCGGGCCATTTGAGATTCTTGATAGAGCGGGGGAGGTAGCTTATAGGCTTGAATTTCCTCCAGGGTTATCCTCAGTTCATCCGGTATTCCACATGTCTATGCTCCAAAAATATCACGGCGACCCGTCCCACGTGTTAAATTTCAGCTCTATCCAATTGGACAAAGACTTGACTTATGAAGAGGAGCCAGTAGCCGTTTTAGACCGGCATGTTTG
The DNA here is from genome assembly GCA_005239495.1 of Nicotiana undulata. NCBI lineage: Eukaryota > Viridiplantae > Streptophyta > Magnoliopsida > Solanales > Solanaceae > Nicotiana > Nicotiana undulata. The sequence continues at coordinate 8,605 of ML246431.1, forward strand.
TCAGTTGAGGTCTAAGAGTTATCCCTCAGTTCGTGTGCAGTGGAGCGGTCAGCCCGTTAAGGCAACTACTTGGGAGTCCGAGTCGGACATGCAGAGTAGATATCCTCATTTGTTCGCAATTTTAGGTAACTTTCTATGTCTGTTCAAGGACGAACGTGTATTTTAGAGGTGGAGATTGTGATGACCCAAGATGTCATTTTATAAATATAGACTCCGTCCCATGCTAAATTATCATAAAGGGGTTAATTTTAAATATCTTGATTTGCATGCGCGGTCCGGGCGCGAAACTGGAAAGCTTTTATGTCAAAATAGGAGAAATAGTGAATTCTAGAGTTAAAAATTAATTATAGTTGACTTTGGTCAATATTTTGAGTAAACGGACCTGGATCTGTGTTCCGACGATCCTGGGAGGTCCACAGTAAAATATGGGACTTGGGCGTATGCCCGGAAATGAATTCTGAGGTCCCCAGCCTTAGAAAATAATTGTTGAAGAAAATTATTCTGCTGGTTAATTCAAGAAATACATAAATGAAAAATTATGTGAAATATATGATATCGGGACCGTATTGTGGTTCCGGAGCTCGGAACAAGTTTGTTATGTTATATAAGTCCTATCTGTGAAGTTTCATGAGAATCGGAGTTGATTTGATGCAATTCGGACATCCGGTTGAAAAGTTGGAAACTTGAGTGTTCTTGAGAAAATCTTGAATTTTGAGGCCAAATATGTAGATTTTGATGTTAATTTGATGATTTGATTTCGCAAACAAGTCCGTATGATGTTTTTAGATGTGTGTGCATGTTTGGTTTGGAGCCACGAGGGCTCGAGTGAGTTCCAGTAGGCTACGGAGTGTCTAGACTTAGAAAAATTCCCAACAGCTGAAACATCTGGTGTACAGGTCTCTGATCTCGCAAATGCAAGGTCGGGCTTCGCAAATGCAAAGCCAATGGCAAGCCTCTGATCTCGCAAATGCGAGGTCCCGGGGTCGCAAATTCGAAAGACCATGTTCGCAAATGCGAGGTCCTGTTCGCATTTGCAATATATGCCCGGAAAGCCCAGGGTTCGCAAATGCGAACCCAAGCTCGCAAATGCGAGACCTGCAGCCTGTTATATCAGCTTTTTGACGGGATTTTTCCTTATTTTCCAATTTTTAAAACCCTAAACCTCCATAGGCGATTTTCCCAAGGTCCAAACTTCTTCAAATCATTGGTAAGTGACATCTAACTAATTTTTTTCAATTCCTAAATGTGATGACCCAAGGAGTCATTTTATGAATTTAGACTCCGTTCTAGGCTTATTAGCCATAAAAAGATAAATTTTAAATACCTCAATTTGCGCGCGCAATCCGGGCTTGAAACCGGAAATTTTTTATGTTAAAATATGAGAAATAGTGATTTCTAGAATTTAAATTTGATTATAGTTTAATTTGGTCAACATTTCGAGTAAACGGACCCGAATATGTGTTCCGACGATCTCGGAAGGTCCGCAGTAAAATATGGAACTTGAGTGTATGCTCGGAAATGAATTCCGAGGTCCCAAGCCTTAAAAAATAATTTTAGAAAAAAATGGTTCCGCTGGTTAATTCAAGAAATAAGGAAATGAAATAATATGTGAAATATATGATATCGGGCCCGTATTTTGGTTTTGGATCCCGGAACAAGTTTGTTATGTTATGTAAGTCCTATCTATGAAGTTTCATGAGAATCAGAGTTGATTTGATGTAATTCGGACAACCGATTGAAAAGTTGGAAATTTTGAGTGTTCTTGAGAAAATCATGAGTTTTAAGGTTATATATGTAGATTTTGATGATTTAATTGCACGAGCAAGTCCGTATGATATTTTTAGACTTGCGTGCATGCTTGGTTTGGAGCCCCGAGGGCTTGAGTGAGTTTCAGATAAGTTTAGGCTATGTTGTGCTTGTTTTGATATTTCATTGTTGTTTCTTCAAGCATAAATGATACCACATTAAGAAAATGAAATCCAAATTCAGTTTTTATTGACCTATTATATATGTATCGTAATTACGGAGCCATAGGAAAAAGAATCATCAAATTTGGACATCGTATGAGGAAGTTATGCTCATTTTTGTGTCGGGAAAACATTGCTGGTTTTCTGGTGTGCACAGTTCGCAAATGCGAGTTTTTCCCAACTTCCTCTTGTTCGCAATTGCGAAGTATTTCTTCGCTTTTGCGAGGGTCGTAAATGCGAACCCTGGGTCGCAAATGCGAAGCCTGCAACCTGTTAAGTAAGATTTTAGACGGGATTTTCACCCATTTTTCAATTTTCTCAAACCCTAAACCTCCATAGGCGATTTTCCAAAGACCCAAACTTCTCCAAATCATTGGTAAGTGATCTCTAACTAATTTCTTTCAATTCTTAACAACTTTTAACAATGATTTCAACCAAAAATCTAGAGTATTCATGGTAAAAATTTGGTTTTTGGGTAGAACTTAGGAATTTCAAGTTTTGGGGAATTGGACCTCGAATTGAAGTCGGATTTCAATACCAATTGTATATCCGTGCTTGGGGGAGATTGGGTAAACAAATTTTGGTCCGAACCTCGAGTTTAGACCAAGCGGGTCCGGAATCAATTTTTGAAATTGAATAGGAAAGCTTAGGAAAACCACTGTTTTTCAATAAAGATGATTCCTTTAGGCTATGATTGATAACATTGAACAAATTGTGATTAGATTCGAGCGGATTAGAAGCAAATTCTAAAGGAAAAGAAGTGCTAGAGCAGTGAATTGCTTGCGAAATTGAGGTAAGTGTTTGGTCTAACTTTGACTTGAGGGAATATGAGTCCCCACTTGTTTGATATGTGGAATGCATGTGTGTGGTGTATAGGTGAGGTGACTAGTATCTATGCACCACCCAATTTTCCTGTTAAGCATGATCCCCTTTCCGTTCCCAACTTAATTGATTCTTGTCTTAATTGTTCTATGACTATTTGGCTTCGTTACCTTGTCGTTAAACATTGTGGTGGTTATTTTGTAAAGAGTATTGATTGTTTATTTGGTTCCCTTGTGGTACAAACGATTGAGCAGTTTGGCATTATTTTTATGAAGTATATACATATATATTGACGTTCCTGTTGGTTCCATTTTTGATAATATTGAGGAAGTGATGAGGAATGCAGTTTAACTGTTTTATGATTGTTGAGGTTTACGTGATTGTTTGGTTTCAATTGATTGTTGCCCATTGTTGTGGCGAGTGTATTAAAAGTGTTGGCTGTTCTTTTGATTTTATCATGGTACATAGAGACTGAGCTGGGTTGACAACGTTACGGTGTTTACATATATTCTGGTTGGTTTTATTGTGAAATGATATTGGTTGAAGCTTACGAGCTATATTGTTTTCTGTTTGAAATTTGTTGAAATAAAAGTGTTGTGAAAGGCTTGGCCTGAACTGTGAAAGTTTTGATGAATAAACAAAATTGGTGTGATAAGGGGGATGTGATAAGGGTGGATAATCGATTGTGATATTGTGAATATGTGGGATCGGGTTGCACGCCGCAACAAGACCATGATAAGGGAGAATATGCATGTTTTACTATTTATAAAATAAAGGTAGGAACACTCATTGTTTTATTGTCATTATTTCATATCCTGCTTTTACTGTTATTTAAAGTGAAACTTGTTCTGTTTACAATTGTCGAGACATAAATATTGTGAAAGGCTTTGACTTGAAAGGCGGTGATAAGGGGGTTGTGTTAAGGGTGGATAATTGATCGTGATACGGGTGAATAAATTGATATGATATGTCTGGTGGGATCGGGTTGCACGCCGCAACAAGGAGCAATAAGGGAGGCCAATTATATTTTTAATAATTTTCAAAGAAAAACAAAGATTTGAAAACTACTATTTTATATTACTATTTTTCATATTTTTGGCACTACTTTTATTTGAAGTGAAAGTTTGGAAACTTAGAAAATATTTGAGAGTTTGTTATAGCTGAGCCGTGGAAAAGGAGGCTGAGTGGTTTCCTTGTTGTTGCAGTACTTAATTATTTGTTTAGATTTCCTTCTTGCTTTATATTTATTATCTCAGTTATATTCTTCTTGTTTGTGTATAATTGTTATTGTGTTATTGTATATATTATTGTCACAGGTTATATGTTGTAAATGCCCCGCCGTAGCCTCGTCACTACTTCGTCGAGGTTAGGCTTGGCACTTACTCAGTACATAGGGTCGATTGTACTGATACTACACTCTGCACTCTTTTGTGCAGATCCAGGTACTAGCCAGCAATAGAGATTTTTAGAGCATCCATCTATTTATTCGGAGACACGAGGTATATCTGCCGGCGTTCGCAGATCCCGAGAGTCTTTTCCTATTTTTATAAAATTGTTTTAGTATATTCGGAACAGTTACACTATTTCTTTCAGCCCAGTATTTGTAGTATTCTTTAGTAGTTCATGAATTGTGACACCAGACCCTGGGGTAGTTCTAGATCTATTATATGATTAGTTCGTGGTTCGTTTTTATTCAATTGTTTATAATTTTATCTTTGAAAATCATTTAAATTAAGTTTACTTAAATTTGTTTATTGATGCTTAAGAAAATAATCAAAGGAAATTAGCTACTCGAATTCTAACGTTGGCTTGCCTAGCAAGTGTGATGTTAGGCACCATCACGATCCCTAAGGTTAGGAATTTGGGTCGTGACAAGTTGGTATCAGAGGACTAGGTTTACTTAGGTCTCACAATTCACGAACGAGCTTAGTAGAGTCTGAAGGATCGGTACGGAGACGTCTGTACTTATCTCTCAGAGGCTATTGAGTTAGGAAACAACTCCATTCTTATTTCTATTCTATCGTGCGATTCTTGTATCTCAAATACTGATTTGGGTTCTTCTACTCTCTCGCAGATGGCGAGAACACGTGTTTCATCTTCCGCTGACCAAAATTCCTGTCCTCCAGCAGCAGCAACTCCTACTAGGGGCAGAGGCCGAGGCCGCGCCAGAGGCCGAGGCAGGGGCAGAACTCAGCCTGTTGCTCATGCAGCAGCCCAAGATGTGGAACCTCGGATCGAGATTGATGAGGGGGTTCCAACTCAGACTGTTCCAGTGGGACCAAATTAGGTTCCCGAGGGGTTTATTGCTACCCCGGTTCTTCAGGATGCTTTGGTCCGTTTAGTGGGATTGATGGAGAGTGTGGCCCAGACTGGCACATTCCCGGTTGCAGCAGCCGTATCTCAGGCTGGAGGGGGGGGGGGGCTCGACTTGTCACGACCCGA
>ML246435.1:0-61197 GCA_005239495.1 Nicotiana undulata
ATCTGCACCCACTGTGGTAAGACTGACCACTACAAAATTGAGTGTACTGCAAAAGAGCAGGCCCGTCGAAAAAATGAGAGATTTGTTAAAAAGAAAAACTGGTTATCAAATTGGGCCAGAAAAAACTTGATTCATCCATTCTCTCATAGAAAAGGGCCCAAACTAGTTTGGGTTCTTAAAACTAACCCCTGATTTCTTTTTGTAGGTTCAAGTGAGAGGAAGCAACCAAATTTGGTATTTGGACAGTGGCTGCTCAAAAATATGACAGGGAACAAGGAACAGTTCCTTTCACTTGAAAGTCTCAAAGGAGGAAATGTCTCCTTTGGAAACGGAAAGAAAGGTGAAATTATTGGGGTTGGCAAGGTAGGTAAGGGTGACACACGTTCCATCGAACATGTGTACCTGATAGATGGCTTGAAATACAGCCTGATCAGTGTGTCACAATTGTGTGACAAAGGTAACCTTGTTGCTTTCACTTCCACAAAATGCTTTGTGATCAACCTGCTTACTGGCAAGAGTGTTTTGCAGGGAAAGAGAATGAATAATATCTATGTCATAGACTTGTCCACACTGTCCCAAAATGAACTCACTTGCTTAAGTGTGTTGGACAGTGATCCCCTTCTTTGGCACAAACGACTTGGTCACGCGAATCTAAATCAACTTAACAAATTAGTCTCTAAGGACTTAGTGGTAGGGCTTCCTAACATTAATTTCAAGGAAGACAAAATTTGTGAGGCATGTGCAAGGGGGAAGCATGTAAGATCCTCAATTCAAAAGTAAGAAAATGGTCAGTACCACCAGGACGTTGGAACTGGTTCATATGGATCTTTGTGGTCCTATGAGAACTCTGAACAGAGGTGGTAAGAAATATGTTATGGTGCTAGTTGATGACTACTCAAGGTTCACTTGGACCTTATTTCTGATATCTAAAGATGAAACATTTGATATGTTCACTTCATTTGTTAGAAAAACTCAAAAATAGTTAGGAAATCAACTAGCATCCATAAGATCTGATCATGGTACTGAATTTGAGAATGCAAAGTTTGCTGAGTTCTGTGATGAACATGGTATCAATCACAACTTTTCTGCCCCTAGAACCCCACAACAAAATGGGGTTGTTGAAAGAAAGAATAGAACTCTTGAAGACATGGCAAGAACCATGCTTCTTTCTAGAAAACTACCCCACAGCTTCTGGGCAGAAGCAATAAACACTGCATGCTACATAATAAATAGATGCATGACCAGGCGACTGGTAGATAAAACTCCTTATGAATTACTTAAAGGGAGAAAGCCCAACATATCCCACCTTAGGGCTTTCGGATGCAAGTGCTTTGTGCACAATAATGGCAAAGATTCCCTAGGTAAATTTGATCCCAGAAGTGATGAGGGAGTATTCTTGGGATATTCATCACATAGCAAAGCCTATAAAGTGTACAATAAAAGAACTATGTGTGTAGAAGAGAGTGTGCATGTTGTCTTTGATGAAACTAACACTCTTTCTGAGAGACAGGAACCAGAAGATGAGGAGCTTGGACTGGTGAGAAGCAGTGAACACATTGAAGCAAATATGGAAGATGAGACAGGTGATGGACCAAGTCCAACTACCCCAAGCAACATGATAGGGGGAACTCAACATGTGAACCTTGGCCCTAATCCTGTTCCACAACAACAAGACACCATGCAACTATCTAGAAGTGAACAGTTGGTGCTCAAACCACACAGATATCAGAGTTCTCACCCTCTTGAGAACATCATAACAGACTTGACATCTGGAATCAAAACAAGATCCTCTTGGAAAAATCTGTGTGCTTTGATGCCTTTCTATCCTTGATTGAACCAAAAAACATTGGTGAAGCCCTACAGGATGCTGACTGGGTAAATGCCATGCAAGAAGAGCTGAATCAATTTGAAAGAAGTCAAGTATGGCACTTGGTACCCAGACCACTAGACATATCAGTGATTGGCACAAAGTGGGTCTTCAGGAACAAGCTCGATGAAGATGGAACTATTACAATAAACAAGGCTAGACTGGTTGTCCAAGGATATAGTCAAGAAGAGGGAATTGACTATGATGAGACCTTTGCCCCTGTGGCAAGACTGGAGGCAATCAGACTTCTTATAGCATTTTCTGCACACATGGAATTCACTCTCCATCAGATGGATGTTAAGAGTGCTTTCCTCAATGGCTATCTGAAGGAAGAAGTATTCGTCAAACAGCCTCCACGTTTTGAAATCAAGGAGACACCTGACTATGTATACAAACTTGACAAGGCTTTGTATGGACTCAAACAAGAACCAAGAGCATGGTATGAACGACTATCAAAATTCCTTCTAGAACATGGATACAAACGAGAAAAAATAGACAGTACCCTGTTCTTAAAGGAAAAGGGTAAGGACCTCCTGGTTGTGCAAATATATGTGGATGATATCATATTTGGTGCGACCACTGAAAAATTGAGTAAGGAATTTGCTAAACTTGTGGGGAGTGAATTTGAGATGAGTATGATGGGTGAGCTAAACTTCTTCTTAGGCTTGCAAATCAAGCAAAACTCAAATGGAACAATGATCCATCAACAAAAATATGTGAAGGAATTACTCAAAAGATTTAAAATGGAAGACTCAAAGGAAATTGACACCCCCATAGCCACATCTACAAAACTAGATGTGGATGAACCTGGTTCATCCGTTGATCAGAAGCTATACAGAGGGATGATTGGGTCTTTATTAAAACTCACTGCCAGTAGACCTGATATTGTGTTCAGTGTAGGACTGTGTGCTAGGTTTCAGGCAACTCCAAAGGAGTCCCATCTCACTGCAGTCAAGAGAATTCTGAGATATCTGAAAGGCACTACTGATTTATGCCTTTGGTATCCTAAACGTAGTAATTTTGACCTTGTAGGATATGCTGATGCAGATTATGTAGGTTTTCTGGTTGACAAGAAAAGTACTTTAGGCATGACTCACTTTTTGGGCTCTTGCCTTGTGTCTTGGGCCACCAAGAAACAAAAATCAGTAGCCTTGTCTACTACTGAGGCTGAATATGTGGCTGCAACCTCATGCTGTGCTCAATTGCTATGGATCAAACAACAACTCATGGACTTTGGTATAGAGGTTGGATGCATTCCTATTTTCTGTGATAACACTAGTGCAATTAGTATGACAAAGAACCCGGTTCATCATAAAAGAACTAAGCTCATAGATGTTAGATACCATTTCCTAAGGGATAACTATGAAAAAGGAATGATCTCAATTGAATTTGTGCTACTGACAAGCAAATTGTAGACATCTTTACTAAAGCATTGAGTATGGAGCATTTTGAGAGAAACCGACTTGAATTAGGGATGATTAAGATCACCTAATTGAAAAAAAAAACAAAAATGAAAAATTGATTTTTTTGTGTGGCTAGAAACACTAAAATAGATAATTAACCACACTAATCATTGCTCAGTAATATGACTATATTGCCATAATCTCTTTCCATGTATTAATATGATTCCTTGGTTGCTAATGATTTTTTTCTATCTTTGTAAATTGAGGCATATTAACAACTATAACACGATGAACCTGGTTCATCGCTGCTGGTTCATCTGACTGACAAGGTACGTGCTCATCTCCATGCACTTCTTGAATTAATTATAGTCACACATGATCAGGACTCTATCTATATTTGGTTCAATTCAAATTCTTAGTACTTATCCTAAAATGAACCAGTTTCAAGGAGTCCCATCGTATCTTAAGTCGCCTAGATTTAGGGGTTTATAACCATCTAATCAATGACACCCCTACATCGATTAGACTCCCACTTGATTAAATATTCTGCCATAGCCACATCTTTAAAAGGCCATCATTACCTCCCCTCTTATTAACATAACCGTCGAACCTAGTTCATCTTTCCTCTCAAACCAAAACTGATCAACTTTCTTCTCTTCCAAATTCTTCATAAAGATGTCTTGAAAACCAGCTATTTCATCTTCTTTCTCCACCCATGATTATGAGGACGGTGATTCTAGTTCTAATTCTCTATCAGTATACAGTTCACATTCTCCAGCCAGATCTTCAACCCCCCAAAACCCTCCAGTTCTTGAACCTACTCCTGAACCTACACCTACCCCTACTCCAGCCCCCAGGGCACGTAGAGTGAAAGTTTTGGCCAGAACATCAGTGGATTCTAGGCCTCGTGACATATGTTTAGAGGAGATACTTCAACCTGAAAAGGTCCAAGACTCTCAATCCTCTAGTGAGTCTTTCAAATATGCTAATGAGGATGAAGCACCTGGTTCATCTGACACTGAACAAGGTAATCTTGAAGTTGGGTCTGCAATTGCTACTTCTGAAAACAGGTTTGTTTTGGTTGGGTCGATTGTGGATGTTGAGGTGCCAGATAGGTGGACAAAACTTGATAAAAATATAAACCTTGAGAGAGAGGGCGAAGGGAGCTCAGTAAGGGGATCTGGGGAGGACGGTTCCACTCTGGCTATTTGTGGCCCCGCTCCTGTGCTTGATGAAGAAGGAGTCACAACTTTAGGGGGAAGCATTTCTGGGGAAGCAGCAGCAGGACTGGAGAGCTTACAACAATCAGTAGATGAACCTGGTTCATCTATTGAGGAGACGTTGGCTGAGATGCTGAGGAAATTGGGGGAGTCCTATAATCCCAAAAAGAAAATAACTCCTAAGTCCAAGAAGGCTACCACCCCAGTTCCACCAAAGAAGAGGAAAGCTTCATTCTCTGCTGATTCTCCTGCCCCAAAGATTCGAGCTACAAGAAGTGTTGTCCGGCAAGGAGAAGAAGAATTGGAAAGAGCTCTGAGAGAGAGCAAAAAGAAGAAGGCTGCCAAGGGAAAGACAAAAGTGGGAGAGCCTATTGAGGCAGTTACTATTGATGATGATGCGATGGACCTGGTCCATCACGAGGAGCAACCTGCTCCAGTTGTGGTAGATACAACTAAACCCAAGAAGGCTAAGGCTTCTTCCAAGAAGTCAAGATCTGTGTCTGCCACACCCTCAACAACTGCAAAAAGGACTAGGTCTAAGGCCAAGAAAGTCAAGATTGTTGAAGAAGAGGAATGGAGTGGAGGAGAGGAGGAGGTGTCTGGTGAGAAATATGATAAATTCACCATGTTTGACAAGCATACTATTATTAAGGGAAAACTGGTGAGAGATCTTGAGGAATCAGGGATGATCTTCCTGATGGATACCCTGGAGGTGCAAGGGTGGAAGGACATGGTTCTTCACCTTGAAGGCAGGCTGGCAAGGAATGAGTTGGTGGAGTTTATGGACAACGCAAGTGTCAAAGATGGCAGGGTAACTTCCACAGTAAAAGGGGTTCAGATCACGTTTGATGCGAAGGAGCTGGGAGAGATACTGCAAATCCCTGCTGAGGGCTATGATGATTACACAAGGCAAAGATGGCCTAGTCTCGATGTGATGTCCTTTGCTCTGAATATTACAAGATATTTCTGTTAAAATCAGGAGGAACTTGAGCCCAGGCCAGTGTATAAGAGTGAAATGAAGCCCCGACACAAGTTGTTCTTCGAGTTTGTGATCAAGTTCCTGCTACCAAGACAAGAGCATAGGCACATTGCCAGCTACATGGACTTAACGCTTATGGAATGCTTGTATAGGGGTAAGCAGATAAATTGGCCAACTTTCATCATCCAGCTCTTGGACAGAGTTGTGAATGGGGCCAAGGCACACGCCATACCATATGGATTTATTCTGACTGCTGTGCTTGCCCATTTCAAGGTTCATGTGAAGAAAGCTGAGATGGCTACTGCTAAGGATTTCTTTGGAAAGAGTATTCTGCTGACCTGTGACTACAATGTAAATGTTCCAGAGGATGAACCTAGTTCATCTAGGAAGCAGCCTGTTAATAGCAAGGTCAGGTCATTGGTGCAGGAAGGTGAGATAAAGGATGTTGAGATCCTTCAATTGAAATCTCGCCTTATTGAGGTTGAAGCTGAGCGAGATGCTCTCGGAGTTGAATTAGCCAAAGAGAAGGATAAGAATGAAGGTATTCTTCAACAAATGCTTTCTCTCCTTCAAGCCAAGACCCCAACCTCATCTTCCCCTTCCCAGCCTTAGGAATCCAGTGCCACCAAAAACCCCCTTCAATGCCCAGTTTGGGATTTGCTTCTGTTTTTTTTGTTTTGCTCATGGTAGTGACTGTTTTAGTTCTTTTAGTGTATGGTGCTTGGTTTCTATCTAATCAATGAATTCTGCTTTTGTTAGTTATTGAATTTGTCTCAGTTTCTTACTTAGCTTACATTTTATTGGTTTCTTTCGATGATTAATCATGCTTTGCACCTGCAGTTGCCTCAATGGCCATGAGTAATTGTTAATAACCCTGGTAAGTTTATCATTTTGCAACTTTTCGATGATTCTGAAAGGGGAAAGATATGTGCTTTTTAAAATTTCACAAAATTGTGATATTTCAAAGAATTGTGATATTTATAACCTAATGAACCTGGTCTCTTTATGATAAATGCTTAAAACTATACAAAGTGTTTAAAGATTGTACATGGTTAAGCACAGAGTTTGTCATCATCAAAAAGGGGGAATTTGTTGAACCAAGTCACTGCATGGTTTTGAAGATTGACAAATGCCTACCGAATTGAACCAGGTCCATCAGGGCAAACATACTCGAACAGATCCATTGGCACAAGAACCGTCTATGCACAGGAGATAAACATGATTGTGAATTATCCATGAACTAAGAGGTTGTCTCCTAAAGCAAAAAGGTTGCAAATTGATAAGAGGTTAGAGTTCGAGTTCAGCAAGGACAGAAACAAAAGGAGGAAGTTGACATAAATACAAACTCTTCCACCAAGGAAGAGTTGCATTAGAATTGAACAACATATCTCAACGACCGACTCTATAAAGTGTTGAAGCATTCATGCTGAAGATTTGATCGAACAAAGGCAGAAGTAACAAGAACTGAAAGCAGAATTACCAAAGCAATTTTGCAAGCAGATTCCTTGTGCGACACAAAAGCTACGTGAACCAGCTAGAAGAACCGGTTCCATCTGTTATCTTTTGAGTCTAGTTGGTTTGTAGTAGGAGATTACATATTGTATCTTTTAGCTTTATTAGAAGCAATTATAATAGGTACACAATGTTCAAGTTAGAGTTAACTTGAAGTTGTCGCAATTAGCTAGAGGCTAGTTTCCTACAAAGGGATTAGAGTTAGTCCTTAGGTTTACAAAAGAGTTTATTTTGTAAATGCTGTTTGGCTCATTGTCATAGTGAAAAGTTTGGGAAAATTCTACTGGGAAGTAGGTCGTGGTTTTTTCACCTTTTGAGCCAGGTGTTTTCCACATAAAATTATTGTGTTCTTTAATTCTGCAATTACTTTTCAGCAAACAGTAGAAGTTGGAACACCAAGAAGAACCAGGTTCTTCTATAAAGACAGCACTCGAAAATTGGACACCACACAAATCACCCCCCCTTTTGCGTGGCATTGACGTATAAAACATCATTTTCCACGTAAGATCCTTGTTCTCTTTAATTTCTGCATTATTTATTCCGCAACTGTAGTGTAAGGAACGCATAGAAGAACCAGGTCCTTCAATAATCCAGTGCACATGAACATTGGGAACCACACAAATCACCCCCTCCCCTCTTGTGTGGTATTGAAGTATAAAATATCAATTGGTATCAAAACATGTTATATTTGAATAGGCTAACACCTTAGGAATAGATCAAGATGAGTGCATTACCTGGAAACTGTAAAAAGCAATCCACCACTAGGCTACCACTATCCAATGATCACTATTATTGCTTATGGAAGAAGAGAAGAGATCACTTGCAGATGACTAATGGATGCTTCAAATGTGGTAAAAAGAACCATATGATCAAGAACTGTCCAATGTGGAAAGTCGAGTGGCAAAAGCATAGATCTAAAAGAAGAAACTGAAAGAAGGAACATGTTCATGATAAGAGGAAATACGACAAAGGGCCATCTAAAGCAATGGTTGCCACCTGGGAAGAATGTTTAGATGAGGACATTGATGATGATGATGATTATGATGATGATGAATGAGCTCTTATAGCAATTCAAGAATTTGAAGAAGAACCTGGTGAAGAATCTGATATAAGTTTTCTGGACCTAAAGGATAAAATTAAATTCCTTTCTAAGGATAAACTATCAGAACTGTTGCTAACCTTAATTGATGAATCTAAAAATATAAATAATGAAAAAGAACAGCTGTCAAAGGAGTGTGTCATTTTGAAAGAAAAGTGCAAAAACCTGGAACTTAAGGCTTTTGAAACTGAAAATGAAAATACTATGTTGAAGAACCAGGTTGATGCACTTGACATATCTGTTCTAGAACTTAGATATGAAAATACGAAATTAAAGTTAGGATAAGGTAAAGAAATAGCTAGTGACACACAACTCTCACCAGAAAAGGATCTAGGAAAGGTAAAAATTGAGCTATATAAAAGGGATGAACACCATATCCGGGAGAGAGAAGAGAGAGAAGCTCTACATGCACAAGTTAAGCAAAAGTGTGCTATCATGCGCTCCCAGCGATGCCGCGCCAGAAACGACAGGCAACTCAAGCTCCAATCCCAGCGACCAATATAGATGGTGATGCGAGGGAAATTACGCCTCTGGCAGGCGTTCCCCAAGCTCTGGCTCCACTACAGTTGATCAACTAGGTGCCGGGGGATGAAGGTCCAAGTCGTGTGCAACAGGAGATCCAAACGCCGGCACCGATACATAAGGTGAGCCAATTAATGCTACTGCTGGAAGACTGAATTTCCCTACTACACAACTTGCGCCAAGCCCCGCCAAGGTAAAATCTGGATCTAAAACCCCTACTATGGTAGATGTGGTTAAAAACAATCGAGCTCAACACCTAGGCATGAAATTGAAGTTTTCCCCGCAGTTATTAAAAATGGAGTCAAACTTGTGAAACTAAATGAAACAGAAATGAAGGTACATAGTAGGAAATGGAGATGTGAATTAATTGGTTATGTTTTGGGTGACACTCCTGTGTTTAGGAAGATGTTATAGTATGTCTATGGAGTGTGGCATTTTGTTTCAACTCTGAGAGTATTCCTCCACGATGATGGGTACTCCATCTTCAAGTTTGACTCGGAGGAGGATAAGCACATCTTACTTCAAAATGGGCCTTATACCTTCAACAACAGATCGATGATACTAAAGGAATGGGTACCGGATTTAAATTGGACAAGGAGCCTCTGAGATTTGTCCTCTTTAGGTGTCATTCCCTAAATTGCCTTTACAATGTTAGACTCAAGAGAACTTGGATAGACTTGCAGCTATTTGGGTCGACCAATATGTATTGATAAGTTGACTGCCAAAGGTGATAGGATTTCATATGCCAAAATTCACATTGAGTTGGACATAAATTAACCTTTGCCAGACAAAGTGACCATTGGAAATTTTGATGGCAATGTTTGGAATCAAGACATTGAATACGAGTGAAGGCCTATGTTCTGTCAGAATTGTGTCAAATTTGGGCACTATACTGAAGATTTTGGAAAAGAAAATCAACCTGAGCAACTGCAACAATCGAGAGTTCAGAAAAAAGGTGTAGAAGACGCCAATGTAGGATAAGAAGGAATGTAAGGTTAAACAGGATAATGTGGTGCCCAAGGTTAAACAAAACATCAAAAGATGAGGAAGAGCATAATGTTCCCACTAAGGTGCAGGTGCAGCGAAGTGGCAAACATGTAGTAGTGTTTCAAGGGAATGAACAAAGTAATCAGCATGAAGCTCGGAATCACCATGAGTCAGACTTGGAAAGTGATTCAGATGACTCTTTGGGGCCAAACCAGTACTCAGCTCTGAGAATACATGAAGAAGCACCTGAAAAGAGATCAAGTCAAAGAATAGCTAAACGACATCCCCAATGATTTTTGCTCTTGGAATATTAGAGGGCTGAATAAGGCCGATAAGTAAAAAGAACTTAAGGCCTTTTCGCTTAAAAATAAGATTTACTTAATAGGCTGTCTTGAGACTAGAGTTAAACAATATAAAGTTGCAAAAGTTACTAGGAGATTTGGGGTGGAATGGACTTTTACACTGATTATGCTCATGCACCTAATGGAAGGATTCAGAATGGATGGAGAACAACATCAATTGCAGTGACTATCCTCTTTAGTTCTGCCTAGTTGATACATTGTCATATTGAGGATATGATGTCTCAATTTAATTGTAAATTGACCTATATATTGGTATTATACTATCACTAAAAGGAAACCATTGTGGGAATAGTTAAGGATCCTAAATGGAACTATAAATGGATGTTGGATCATATTAGGAGATTTCAATATTCTCCTATATAGTGATGATAGAGTTAATGGGGTACAGTCCATCCTACTGAAACAATTGACTTCCAAAGTTGCATTACTGATCTGGGGGTGGGACAAGTTACTAGGAAAGGATGGCAATTCTCTTGGTGTAATAAATGAGATTCCCTTGATAGGATATACAACCATATTGATTGTATGTTTGGTAATGCAGAGTGGTTTCAGACATACAACATTATTGAATCCAATTATCTAAACATTGAATGCTCAGATCATTCTCCTATAGTGATCAACATTGTAGTTGTTGCACAATACTTGAGAAGCCCTTTCAGACTGCTCAATGTTCTGATATAACAGGATACATTCAAGAAAATTGTCCAAAATGTGTGGCAGCAAAATGTCAGAGGTCATTGTATGCATGTAATACAACAGAAACTGAAATTGGTGGAGCTAGAAGCTAACTATTTGATAGAGAATACTCCTTAGTAGAGAGCAGCTTGCTTAATCTAAAACAAAAACTAGGTGGTATCCAAGACAATCTTGCAACTGACTTATTCAATAGCAGGCTTATAAATGATGAAAAAGAGACATCGATGGAGACGGAAAAATGAGATGCAATTCATGAAAGAGTCCTCAGACAGAAATCCAGGGCTACATGGATCTCTTTTGGTGACTCAAATACCAAATTATTTCATCCTCACATGAAAGCTAGATATGCCAAAAACAGAATCTCCTCCATTCATAACGAGCGGGGAGTTTTAATCACTGATCCAAAATTAGTCCAAAAGGAATTCATTACTTTCTTCAAGAGTTTACTAGGCACCTCTGCAGTAGAGCTACCTTGTATTGACATAACTGTAGCAAGAAATGGGCTTTGTGTTGGATCTAGTACACATTTGCTTTGCGGTTGATTTGTTAATGTGTTGCAAGGCATATAGTATCTCCATCCAATTAATGTTACATGTATTTAATCATTTCTCTGAAGATTCTGGGCTCAAAGCCAATATGGATAAAAGTTCACTCTATGTATCAGGGGTGTCCAGTGAATTCAAAAACCAGGTCATTCAGGAGATGGGCTTCTCTGCTGGGGAAATGCCATTTAGATGCATAGGAGTACCATTATCTTCCAGGAAACTCACAATTCACCAATGTTTTCTACTTGTGGAAAAGATGATTGCAAAGATTAGATGATGGTCTGCTAAATTCCTATCTTACAGTAGGAGACTACAACTGATTAAAAGTGTATTATTTGAGAAGCAAACTTACTAGGATCAAATCTTTCTATTGCCAAAAAACAAATCATCAATATATGCAGAACATTCCTATGGACAAGTACAAATGAGGTTTCCAGAAAAGCTCTAGCAGCTTGGGAAAAACTGTGCATGTCTAGGTTTGATGGAGGATTCAATATTCTGGAATTCTATAGATGGAACAAATCAGCTATCTATAAGCTTCTTGGGCTGTTACTCAGAAAAAATGACAGTCTATGGGTAAAATGGACTCACTGCTTCTACTCAATTCTTGACTCCCCAGTTTCAGAAAGTAAATTGAAGAAAATAGTTTTGGTCCAAAGTATTATTCCTAGATCAATTCATTCTTTGGTTGGCAATCCAGCACATGCTATCTACTGTTGACATGTTAGAGAGGTAGGGAATACAGGTTGGAAAAAAGTGTGTACTGTGTGAATCTAACATGAAGGAAACCTTGGAGCATATCCTATTTGAATGTCCTTATTCACATTAGGCGTGGAGTTCTATCCTAGGTTGGTTGGGAATAAGAAGGAACATTGGTACTTGGCAGGAGGAAGTCACTAGGGAAGCAAGCAGGATCAACAACAAACCAAGGGCTCATATTCTAGGCTTTCTCTTTGTAGCTACTGTCTATCATATCTGGGCCGAGGAAGCAAGAATCTAGGCAGTGGGTGAAGGAAATAGTATACAGTTACATCTAAAGGGCAAAATTGTAAATGGAATAGTATACTAGATAGTTTGAATTGTTACCCTACATAGTTTAGCTTATAGTGTATTTTTTTCCCCTTGGGAACTAACTCTTGAGTCCAAAAGAGTTAGCTGTGTATAAATCTATGCTTGGTTGAATGTTTTTTTTTATTTTGACCAAAAAAGGGATGAACTGGTAAGAACCTTGAAAGAGGACTTGACTAAGGTTAAGCACGAGCTAGATAGAAATGTAAATGGAACAGGTCATCTGATGCACTTTTATGGCTACAAGAACACCATAGTAGCAACAAACGAGACTTGGTTTTGGGAACTTTGCACCTAAATGGGATCCCAAAAGCAAGTACCTCACCCTCCTTGAGAATAAAATTTGCACACATTGTGGTAACACTGGTTACTATAAGAGTGATTGCACTGCAAAAGAAAAGGCAGATCAAAAGAACAAAAACTTTGTTCTACAGAAAAGTAGGCTGCTAAGCTTGTCTAAGAAGAATTTGATTCATCTTGTTGCCTATAGAAGGGGATCCCAACTAGTTTAGGTTCCTAAGACTAACACCTGATTTCTTTTTGCAGGTCCAAGTGAAGGGGGTCATCCAAATATGGTACATGCATAGTGGCTGCTCGAAGCACATGATAGGAAGCAAAAACCAGTTCCTTTCACTTGAGGACCTTAAAGGAGGTAATGTCCTTTGGAAATGGAAAGAAAGGTGAGATCGTTAGGGTTAAAAAAGTAGGTAAGACTGATTCTCATTCTATTGAGAATGTCTATTTGATAGATGAACTGAAGTACAATTTAATAAGTGGATCACAATTATGTGATAGAGGTAACATGGTAGCCTTCACCTATACAAAATACTTTATGATAAATCTTACCGCCGACAATATAGTTTTGCAGGGAAAGAGAGTGAATACCATATATGTGATGGATCTGTCAACACTTTTAGATAATGAACTTACTTGCTTAAGTGTGTTGGACAATGATCCCCTCATTTGGCACAAGAGACTTGGACATGCCAGTCTAAGCTTTCTCAATAAACTAGTCTCCTAGTTTTGGTGATAAGGCTTCCTAACATTAAGTTCATGGAAGATAAACTTTGTAATGCTTGTGCAATGGGGAAGCCGGTAAGAATGTCTTTTAAAAGCAAGACAATGGTAAGTACTACTAGGACGATGGAACTGGTCCATATGGATATGTGGACCAATGAGAACATTGAGCAAATGTTGTAAGAGATATGTTATGGTGCTTGTTGATGATTACTCTAGGTTTACTTGGATACTATTTTTAACATCTAAAGATGAAGCATTTGACATGTTCGCTTCATTTGTTAGAAAAACTCAGAAAGAACTAGGTAATCAAATTGCATCAGTTAGGTCTGATCATGGTACTGAATTTTAGACTGCCAATATTTTTGAATTTTGTGATGAGCATGGCATAAATCATAATTTTTTCTCCTAGAACTCCATAACAAAAAGAAGTATTTGAAAGAAAGAATAGGACATTGGAGAAAATGGCTAGGACTATGCTACTTGCTAGTAAATTACCTCATAGCTTTTGGGCAGAAGCTGTGAACACTGCATGCTACATCATAAATAGGTGCATGACTAGACCTCTTGTTGAGAAGAATCCCTGTGATTTACTTAAAGGGAGAAAGCCAAATATATCTCGCCTTTGGGCAATTGGATGCAAGTTCTTTGTGCACAATAATGGACAAAACTCCCTAGGTAAGTTTGATACCGGATGTGATGAGGGAGTATTCTGGGGATATTCTTCACATAGTAAAGCTTATTAGATTTATAACAAAAAGACTGTGTGTAGAAGAAAGTGTACATGTGGTGTTTGATGGAATTAGCGTTCGTTATGAGAGGCAGGAACATGATAATGAAGCAATTGGGCTGGTAAGAAACTCAAATTAAACCATAGCCCATATAGAAGCTGCACTAGAGGAAGAAACACGTGATGGAACCAGTCCTTCCACCCAGGACAACCTGACAGGGGGAACTGAACAGAGAGGAACTGATCCTCAAACCTCGAGGGAACATGTCCATGAACGTATTCCTCAGCAACAAAACCAGGAAGGAACATCCAAAGAAATTGACACCCATATTGCAACATCCAAAAAATTAGATTTGGATGATCCTGGTTCATTTGTTGATCAGAAAATGTAGAAAGGAATGATTGGCTCTTTGTTATATCTCATTACTAGTAGACTTGACATAGTTTTCAGTGTAATCCTTTGTGAAAGATTCCAGGAATATCAAAAGGAGTCTCACTTGAAGGCTGTCAAGAGGAATACTTAATAGGCACAACTGATATCCAAAAGGTAGTAATTTTGATTTAGTGGGATATGTCGTTGCTGATTATGCAGGTTTTCTTGTGGATAGAAAGAGTACTTCAGGTATGTCACACTTTCTTGGCTCATGTCTTCTGCCTTGAGCCATCATAAAGCAATACTTTGTGGCTTTGTCTACTGTTGAAGCGGAGTATGTGATTGATGCCTCATGTTATGCTAAATTATTGTGGAGTAAAGAGCAATTAATGGAATTTAGAGTTGATGTAGAATGTATCCATATTTTTGTGACAATACTAGTTCAATCAGTATGACCAGAATCCGGTCTATCACAAAAGAACTAAGCACATAGATGTTAGGCATCATTCTCAAAGGAATAATTTTGAGAAGTGTTTGATCACTGTAGAATTTTGTGCTACTGATAAGAAAATTGCTGACATCTTCACAAAAGCTTCGAGTGGGGACCACTTTGAAATGAATAAATTAAAATTAGGGATCATTAAGATCACCTAAAAGAAACTGGTTCTAACTCAATGATTGGTTAGATAATTTGTAAATTTTGTGAATAATTAGATTGGATATTTCTCAATACCATGGATTTATTAGTATACTCCTGTGTCATGTGGTAAAATATCTCACTGGTGTCTAATAATATTATCCTTATTTTCTTGGAAAAAAATCAGTCTTACACAAGAGAACTTCCAGTGAGAAACCTAGTTCATCGAGCTTATAAGGTATGTATTCTGCACTCCGCATAATTTGAAATAATTGTATATGGATCATGAATTGAAAAGAGTCCCATTTTATCCCAAACTATTTTTGAACTAACTAGTTACAAACGAACAAGTTTCACAAAGAGTCTAACGTGCCATAATTGCCGAAATATTTGGGGAAGAGTTCGACGCCTCTTCAAGCTGAAACTCCCAAGATGAAAAGACTTCTAACCTCCAAAAAGCTTTTGTTACACACCCAACCTTTTCCATCTTTAAATTGATCCAACCTACCCTCTTATCTCAATTTTTTTCGAAAGATCAAAATCATCAAAGCCTCAAAACTCTCTCTATTTTTCTCAAGTTTCTGGACTGATAAAATGGCAAACACCCATGAGAATCCAAAGAACTCTAAAAACCCTTTCTCCTCACCCACCAGAACCTTCACCCACACTTTCAACCATTCAAACCCCCAAGAAAAAACATATCAATATGATTGCACACAACACAATGGCTAGTAGAGAACAAGATAAGAAATTGAGTGAGATGCCACAAGCCGGTTAAGCAAAAGAATCACAAAATTCTGATGGGTCTTTACGGTCTGTGACTAAGGTGGAAGAACCAGATTCTTCTGAAACTAACAGGCAAACCCTAATTTCCCACTTTTGAGTTTGGTTCTGAAATTGTAGAAAATCTTGAGAATCCGTTTGCTCTGGTTCAGTCTATGACTGATATTGAAAAGGGAAATGTTATTACTGAATATTTTGGTGGTAAAAATGAAAAGTAAAAACAAAAGGAGAGCGAGGGTGTTAAGGCTGATGCGAGGGGAAGGGTGGAATACCAAGTGGTTGGATTTCATTCACCCATTGGTTATGGATTACATGAGGCAACATGTGAAATGGTGGTATGGAGTGAAGAGATTAGTGATAATGAGGAGACTATGAATGAAAGTATGGGGATAGAACCACAGGACATGAGCGATAGTTCTGGTGATAGAAGTGCAGCAGATGGGCTGGTTAGGTTAAGGAAATGATTTCATGAACCTGTTTCTTATCTTGCTAAAATAGACAAGAGTCCCAATATGCTGTAAAAGGTGTCAAATAGTTACAATCAAAAGAATAAGAGTAAAGTTATAAAGACTGCAGGAAAGGACATGGGTGGCACTAAGAGAAAGAGTGCTCCTTCTATACCTGTAGCAACTCCTCCCACAAGAGGAAGAACTACAAAGAGCCAGGAGAAGCAGAGTAAGGCCAATGTAAAAAGGCTTTCGCTAAGAGTGCCAAAAAAGTCGCTTTGAAAGAAAAAAAACTGGTAAGCCAAGTGAAGTAGTCCAGATTGAGGAGATGAACTGGTTCATGAGGATGAATATAAAGATGTGGAAGTACCCACACCTAATGCCAACAATATTAAGAGTTCTCAAGAACCAAAGGTTGTCGCAGAGGGTTCAGTTGTGACTAAAACAACCAGGTCTACCAAAAAATAGCACGAAGGCTCAAATAGTGGAAGAAAATGGTTAAGGATTTTGAGATTGAACGACTGAATACTAGGTTGGCTGAAGTAGAGGTTGAGAGATATTATCTCGAGAAGAATGACGGAATTCTTCAAGATACGCTGAAGCGGCTTCAAGCCAAGAACCAAAAACCTGGTCCTTCCCAGCCCGAAATCCTTCCTAGCTCAGTTGTAACTAGTGACCCAAGTGTGATTTCTCTATTTATTGCTCATGGTTCTATGTTTTTATTTCTTCTCATGCCTTGTGGTAGGATCTTATCAATGACTAAAATTCACTACTTTTGCTCTAATTGTTTGTTGATATTTTTTAGATGGCTAATATCATTAGATTGATAAGAGAAAATTGAATCTATGATTGAATTTAAAGCAAACTCAATGGCCATGAGTAAGATCTGCTAAAATTTGGTTACTTAACTTAATTATGAAACTTTTTGATGATGCCAAAAGGGGGAATATAGGTTGTGTTTTTGCTTTGTACTATGATGTTTATAACCTAATGAACCTGGTCCTTGATGATTTGTGACTTTAAATGGAAAGCGTTCTAACACTGTGTTTGATGTTGAGAAAAGCTAAAACAGGTTCCATGCTTTTGAAAAGCACAGAGTTTGTCATCATATAAAAAGGAAAATTCTGTTGACCAGAGCAGTTTTGGTTTTGATGATTGAAAAAGGAATACATGCATGAACTAGGTCCATGGACAATATACATAGGTGACAGACAAAATCAAGCAAAAGACATGCACGTGAAATGGATATGTATAACTGGTTATTTCTGATAACATCCCTGAACGAAAATGTTGCATATTTGGTAAGGATCAAGACTCCTTACTTGAAGAGAACTCTATCCAAGATAAGGGAATAATTAGAAGTTGAAGTTGACTAGAAGTCTTCCACCAAGGATGAGTAAAGCACTAGAACTCTAGTTAATCCTTATTCTACTAATTCTATAAATATCAAATGTGTTCTCTTTTACAGGTCATGCACACATACTAAAGTTAAGCACAATTGAAAGAAAAATGGCAAGGCATTTTGTGAGCAATTCCTATGAGATTTAAGAGTGTGATATTGAAGCTACACGAATCAGATTGAAGAATCAGCTCCATAAAGAGTTTTATGTGTCTTTCTCTATTTCTAGTTCAAAGTGTAGTAAGCGTTTTGAGTTGTACCTTTCAACTTTCTTAGAAGCAAATTGTACTAGGTACCTGAGTTGTATCTATAAAGTTAGAGTTAACTTGAAGTAGTCGTAATAGCCCGTGGCGTGTTGATATAAGGGTTAAAGTTAATCCTTAGGTTTGCAAGAGATTGTAAACTCTAGTTGTATTGTTCAAGTTAGAGTTAACTTGAAGCAGTCGCAATAGCCTGTGGCTGGTTGCTACAAGGGTTAGAGGTTATCCTTAGGTTTACAAGAGTTTGTAAAATTTGTTATAGGCTCAGAGTTGTAGTGACGTGTTTGGGAAAAATCCTACTAAGTAGTAGGTCGTGATTTTTTCACCTTTTGAGTCGGGTGTTTTCCACGTAAAATACTTGTATTTTTTATGGCACGACCCTAAATTCCCTCCGTAGGATGTCATGATGACACTGAGTCTTTAAGACTAGGTAAGCCTAACAACATGTAGAAACATTAAATAAAATCTTAGAATTTCAAAACTCCAACAATTTTATAAATAAAATCTGTAAACTCAATACGTACACCTCCCCGAAAACCTGATGAGATATAAGTCACAAGCTCTAAGCACAGTGCTGAACAATCCTATACATCACTATCTATAAAAGTGAAATGAAATAAAGAAGAACAGGATAGAAGGGGACTCCGAGGCCTACAGACGCAGGCAAGTGTACCTTGAAGTCTCCAAATGCAACTCACCGAATTAGTGTCGGGACTGGTAAGATGTACCTGGATCTGCACAAAAGCATGTGCAGAAGCGTAGTATGAGTACACCACAACTGTACCGAGTAAGTGCCAAGCCTAACCTCGGTAGAGTAGTGACGAGGTCATGTCAAGGCCCTACTAGAGATAATAAGAAACAATACGAAAGATATAACGATATAATGATAATGACAAAGGAAATAAAACAAATAAGGAATTTACGGTAAGTTAACAACACATGACCAAGATAGTTAATACAACACGTTAGGAAACAAGGATTTACACGTTAAGGAAACAAACAACCAAGGCAAATACAGAAATTAAACAAAGGTCAACAATGTCCAATACCGAGGTACCGCCTCGTAGTCCTGAATCACAAAAGTAACTCACAGTCTTTTCCTTATATCACGCGGGGCCTTTACATTTAGTTTTGAAAATTTTCCCCAAATAGCACCCCTCGTTTTAGCTCACTTAATCACACTGCACGGCTTCTAGTATTTTTCCTACTAGCCATGCGTATCAAGCCCACCTTATCTCACAACATGCGTTTCAACACCTAGACCTTATACCACCACATGCGTATCAAAAGTAACAACTACACGGCAGAAACCTCATGCAAACCTCAAGTGACCAATATCACACTTGCAATAAAAAGCCAACAATAACAAAATTTATAAGAAGCCCACGGCTCAACCACAATGTACACAAAGTCTCAACAATAGCAACTGGAGAGTAACTCAATAAATGATATTTCACAACTTACACTTCGCCCCAACAGAAACCATGACCTTTGCAACTCAATACCAAACTCAACATCAATATATTCCAAGGATAGCAATTTTCAAGTAAAGAATCCCACAGTTAAATAATGGATACAGAATTAACGAAAAATAAGTAATTCAACTAAACATGCAGGACAAGTTGCAAATAAGAGATAAGACAAGTAGACATGTGATATTAGACTAAGTACGGTGACTACAACATGTTAAAGTAACTCAATTAAAGCATAAAAGGAAATTACATAGCTAAAAATCGGAAATTTCACATTTAGCTCGTATACGCACTCGTCACCTTGCGTACACGACTTTCACATATCAAACTATCACAAGAATACAAAATCCTAAGGGAAATTTCTCCCACACAAGGTTAGACAAGTCACTTACCTCAAACCACGCTAAATCAATCAACTAGAAGGCCTTTCCCTCGATTTTCCAAATCTGAATGGCTCGAATATTGCCAAAACAATTTAATACTATAAATATAACTATAGAGAACTAATTTAAACAATGAAATTACGATATTAGCAACGAATTGAAAAATTGACCAATTAAGTCACCTCGGGCCCGTCTTCGAATCCGATGAAAGTTACAAAATCCGAACACCCATTCAACCACGAGTCCAACCATATCAAAATTACTCAAATCCGATACCAAAATCTTGCTCAATTCCCCTAAATTCAGCCTAAAAAGTTTTCTCTATTACCCCCAAATTTTCAACCCAAATCACTAATTAAATGATGAAATCCAGGATATATTCATGTAATTTAACCAAATCCGAGTTAGAATCACTTACCCCAATAAATTCCTTGAAAAACCCAAGAAACATTGCCACAAACCGAGCTCTCTAGGTCCACAAATGAAAAATGAAACCCACGTTTATATAGTACCACATCTGATCTCCCAAAGTGCTGACTGCACATTTTTATTGTGGTCCGCACTTCCAAGTTCTGTGGCCGCGGTCAAAATAGTGCGACCGCACTTCAATAGTAACTGCACTACTAGGCTTCAGTAAATTGGTCATAACTTTTTATACAAATGTCCAAATGAAGAACGATTTGATTTTCTAGACACTAGACACAAAGGGCTACAACTTTCATTTTGGATCATCTCCAAATTCCTTATAGATTAAAAGATATAAGCTTCCGAAGTCAAACCATCAAACTTGCAGATTTTCCCCTGCGGTCCGCACATTTTCCACAGCCTCCGCATTCGGGGCGTATGCGTCCGCACATGAGGCTTTGCCTCAGCACTCCAAAATGTGACCTCCGCACTTCAACTACTCCACAATAATCATCAAAGTGTCGAAACACCCAAATTTGTTCAAAACTCACCCGAAACACACCCTAGGTCCCTAGGACCCCATCCCAACATACCAACAAGTCCTAAAACACAATAGGAACTTAGTCGAGCCCTGAAATCACATCAAACAACATCAAAAACACGAATCATAACCCAAATTCAAGCCAATGAACTATGAACTTCCAAATTCCGAAACCATCACCGACTCATACCAAAACAACTCCGATTGACACCCAATTTTGCACATAACTCATAAATGACATTACAAACCTATTCCAACTTCTGATATCAAGGTCTGACCCCGATATCAATAAAAGCAACTCGCGGTCAAACTTCTCAAAAATCTTCCATTTCCAACTCTCGCTAAATGATGTCGAAACGACTTACAGACCTCCAAATCAACACTCGGACACTCTCCTAAGACTAAAATTACCATACCGAGCTATTGGAACCATCAAAACTCAATTCCGGAGTCATTTCCACACAAGTCAAACTACGATTAACTCCTACGACTTAAATTTCCAACTTAGGGACTATGTGTCCCACCAAGAACCCCGATAAGTCATGTAACCACAAAATAACATAGTGGGAGCATAAATTAGGGGATCGGGGCTAAAATACACAAATTACCGGCGGGATCATTACATCCTCCCCCTCTGAAAACAAATGTTCGCCCTCAAACGAGTATATAGACATACCTGAAGTGGTGAAAAGTTGAGGATAACTGCTACACATATCATGCTCAGTCACCCAAGTCGCCTCCTCGACTGGCTGACCCCTCCATTAGAACTTCACTGAAGCAATGTTCTCCTTAACTTTTGAACCTGCGTGTCCAAAAATGCCACCGGCTCCTCAACATAAGATAAATCCTTGTCTAACTGGATTGAGCTGAAATCCAACACATGAGACGGATTACCGTGATACTTCCGGAGCATAGAAATATGGAATAGTGGATGAACTACAGCTAGACTGGGTGGTAGTGCAAGTCTGTAAGCCACCTCTCCAAGCCTCTCAAGAATCTCAAAATATTCGATATACCTAGGGCTCAACTTTCCCTTTTTCCCGAACCTCATAACACCCTTCATGGGCGAAACCCGGAGCAAGACCCGGTACCCAACCATGAATGCAACATCGCAAAACTTCCAATATGCATAACTCTTATGTCTGGATTGGGGTGTACGAAGTCGATCTTGAATCAATTTAACCTTTTCCAAAGCCTCATGAACAACGTTTGTACCTAATATCCTAGCCTCAACCAACTCAAACCAACACACCAGAGACCGGCACTGCCTACCATAGAAAGCCTCATATGGTCCATCTGGATGCTCGACATGTAACTGTTGTTGTAGGCAAACTATGCCAGCAGCAAGAACTGATCCCAAGAGCCCTCAAACTCCATCACACACTCACGAAGCATATCCTCCAATATCTGAATAGTGCGCTCGGACTGTCCATCTATGTGAGGGTGAAATGTTGGAATTAAATCCACCCGCGTGCCTAAATCATGCTGAACGGCCTTCCTGAACCTCGATAAAAACTGCATACCCCGATCACAGATGATAGATACCAGTACGCCATGAAGCCTGACAATCTCACGTATAAACCTAAGCCAGCTGCTCTGAAGAATAAGTGTTCACCACTGGAATGAAATGATCTGACTTGGTCAACCTATCCACAATCACCCAAACTGCATCGAACTTTCTCTGAGTCCGTGGGATCCCAACAACAAAATCTCATACTTCACCAGGCCGCTGATGCTCATACTTTACTTGCTGACAATTTAGGCACTGAGCTACATATTCCACTAAGTCCTTGTTCATCCGCCTCCACCAATAGTGTTGCCTCAAGTCCTGATACATCTTGGCGGCATCCGGAGGAATGGCGTATCGCGAACTGTGAGCCTCCTGGAAAATCAACTCACGCAATCTATCTACATTGGGCACACATAACCTACCCTGCATCCATAATACACAGTCGTCCCCAATAGTGACCTCTTTGGCATCGCCGTGCTAAATTGTGTCCTTGAGGACAAGCACATGGCGGTCGTCATACTTACACTCTCTAATGCAATCATAAAGAGAAGACCGAGAAGTCACACAAGCCAAAACTTGGCTCGATTAAGAAACATCCAATTTGACAATCTAGTTGGCCAAGTCCTGAACATCCAACGCTAATGGACTATCTGCTACCGGTAGATATGCTATACTGCCCAAGCTCTCCGCCTTGCGACACAAGAGATCAGCCACCACATTGGCCTTCCCAGGATGATATAGAAGGGTGATATTATAGCCCTTAAGCAACTCTAACCACCTCCGCTACCGCAAGTTAAGATCCTTTTGTTTGAACAGATGCTATAGATTCCGGTAGTCGGTGTAGACCTCACAAGGGACACCGTACAAATAGTGTCACCAGATCTTCAAGGCATGAACAATAGATGCTAACTCGAGGTTGTGGACATGATAGTTCTTCTCATGTACCTTCAGTTGTCTAGATGCGCAGGTAATCGCCCTATCGTTGTGCATCAACACCGCATCGAGACCAATACGCGGCGCATCACAGTACACAGTATAAGGCCCCGAACACGAAAGCAACACCAACACTAGGGCTATAGTCAAAGCTGCCCCGAGCTTTTCAAAGCCTCTCTTTACACTCCTCAGTCCACTTGAACGGAGCACTTTTCTGGGTCAATCTGGTCATAGGCGCTGCAATAGACGAGAAACCCTTTACAAATCGATGGTAATACCCTTCCAAACAAAGAAAACTCCGGATCTCCGTAGCTAAAGACGGTCTGGTCCAACTCTACACTACTTCAATCTTCTTCGGATCTACCTTGATCACTTCACTCGACACTACATGACCCAAAAATGCCACTGAATCAAGCCAAAATTCACACTTCGATAATTTTGCATATATCTTCTTTTCTCTCAAAGTTTGAAGCACCATCCTCAGGTGTTGTTCATGACCCTCCCGGCTCCGGGAGTACACCAGAATGTCGTCAATAAATACAATGATGAATGAGTCAAGATAGGATCGGAATACACTGTTCATCAAGTGCATGAATGTTTTTGTGGCGTTGGTCATCCCAAAAGACATCACAAAGAACTGGTAATGACCATACCGAGTCCTGAAGGCAGTATGCGAGATATCTGGCTCTAGAATCTTCTACTAATGATATCCTGAACACAAGTCAATCTGGAGAACACTCTGGCACCCTGTAGCTGACCAAATAGGTTATCAATACGTGGCAATGGATACATGTTCTTCCATGTAACTTTGTTCAACTGGAGATAATCAATGCACATGCGCATAGAACCATCCTTATTCTTTATAAACAAGACTGGAGCACCCTAAGGTAATACACTAGGTCAAATAAAACCCTTATCAAGCAACTCCTGCAACTGCTTCTTTAACTCCTTCAACTCTGGTGGGGCAATACGATATGGAGGAATTGAAATGGGCCGAGTTCTTAGTAACAAATCAATACCAAAGTTGATATCACTTTCGGGCAGCATGCCCGAAAGATCCACGAGAATACATCTGGATAATCCCTCACTAACGGAACCGACTCGACGGTAGGAGTATCAACACTGACATCTATCACATATGCTAGTTATGCATCACACCCCTTCTCAACCATCCGCTGAGCCTTTAGGAATGAGATAACCCTGCTAGAAACATAATCTAAAGTTATCCGCCACTCTAACAGTGGCAGACCTGGCATAGCCAACAACATTGTCTTGGCGTGACAATCAAGAATAGCATGATAGGGCGACAACCAGTCAATGCCTAAGATAATATCAAAATCTTCCATACCGAGCAACAATAAGTCGGCTATGGTCTCAAAGCCACTAAGAGAAATTAAACACAACTGATACACACGGTCAACAACGAGGGAATCTCCCACAGGTATGGATACATAGATGGGAGAACTCAAGGAATCACGGGATGCACCCAAATATGGAGTAAAGTAAGATGACACACCGGAATAAGTGGAGCATGGATCAAATAATATTGATGCATCTATATGAAATACCAGAACAATACATATGATGACCGATTCGGATGCAACTGCCTCTATCCTAGTAGGGAGAGCATAATATCTGGCATGGCCTCCCCCTCTAGGGCAACCCCTACCTACCTGACCTCCACCTCTGGTTGGCTGTGCATGTGGAGTGGAAAATGGTGCAGCGACCATGGACTGAGAATCTTGAGGACCCGGTGGAATACGTGGAGCCTGAGTAGTCAGTGGAGGTGCACCCTTCCTGAGTTTAGGAAATTCCTCACCATATAACGAGTGTCACCACACTCAAAACAAGCTCTCGGAGGATGTGACCGTTGTGGTCGTCTTGAGCTTGATCCGCTGGACTGACCACTGAAAGCGCCCCGTGCAGGAGGTGTACTAGACAATGGTGGTGCATAATAGGGAGCCTAAGGCCTAGGAGTGACTGGAATACCGCTGGAGGCTGAAAGATACTGAATGAACAGGGTGCTCATATAACCCCTACCATCACGAGCTGCAACTGGGGCACGGGTAACACTATATGTGCCAAAATCTTGAGACCTCTTGGCCTACCTCTCCTATCTTTCCCAGGTCCACATACCCACCAATCTCCCGGTGATCCCCACTACCTACTAGTATGCGATGTCCATCTCCAACTCTCGGTCCATGCTAAATCTGATATCGAGGTTGAGCCCCTCGATAAATCGACAGACTCGATCTCTAACAGTAGCAACCCAGGATGGTGCATGCCTAGACAAATAAGTGAACCGGACCGCATACTCCGACACATTCATAGAACCTTGGCGCAACGCTCAAACTCAACGCGCCATGCATATCTAAAACTTTAGGGAAGAAACTCCCTCAAGAACATATTCGAGAATTGAGTCTAAGTGAGTGAAGTTGCCTCGGCCGAACTACCCAAATCATATGCTCACCACCACTGATAACCCCCTCCCTTAAGCTAGAATATAGTGAAAGAAACCCCACTAGACTCCACATACCCATAGTACGGAGGATACGGTGGAACTCCTCAAGAAAACCCTGGGCATCCTCTAAAACCAAGTCGCTGAAAGAAGGAGGGTAGTACTTCTTGTACCTCTCGAGCCTGAGCTTCTCCCCGTTAGTAGATGCTTCCCTAGCCTCGGATTGAACTAGGGCAACCTGCTGCAGTGGTATGACCTCTTGGACCTGGTCAATATAGATCCGTTGCTCTAGGGTGCGGGTGGCGGGAGTCTATGCTCCTTCTCTGGCCTGAGATCTGGCAGGAGCAAGTGGGATCAACCCTGTCTGAGCTAAAGTGCCGAACATGCTCAGAAACTGGGTGAGGGTCTCCTGGAGTGCTGGGGCAGTAGCTGGCGTCTCGGGTGCCTATTCTCCAACTGGAGCTACTGGTGACTCCTCTGTAGCAGCTCATGCAGGTGCTCTAGCGTCCCCACGTGGACGTCTTTGGCCTCTACCCCATCCCTGTCCTCTCGCGGCTCTAGCAGGGGGCGCATGTGTCTGGTCATTCAATCCGATTGTGCGTGTCCTCACCATATATGAGAGAATAGAAAGACAGTAGTTTAGAATCCCGAAGTGAACAATTTCGCACGATAAAGAATCAAACAAGTGAAGCTTTTCCTAACAGTTCCATAGCCTCCCGAAGATAAGTGCATACCTCTCTGTACCGATCTGCAAGACTCTACTAAACCTGCTTATGACCGAGAACACCTATGAACCTAGAACTCTGATACCAACTTGTCACGATCCCAAATTCCCTCTGTAGGATGTCGTGGAGGCACCTAGTCTCTAAAACATGCAGAAACATTAAATAAAATCCTAGAATTTCAAAACCCTAACAATTTCATAAATAGAATCAATAAACTCAATACGTACACCTTTCCAAAATCTGGTGAGATATATGTCAA
Source organism: Nicotiana undulata (assembly GCA_005239495.1). Taxonomy (NCBI): domain Eukaryota; kingdom Viridiplantae; phylum Streptophyta; class Magnoliopsida; order Solanales; family Solanaceae; genus Nicotiana; species Nicotiana undulata. Next base: position 26,592 of record ML246435.1, read on the forward strand.
AACTTTAAGTACAATGCTGAATAATCCTATACATCATTGTCTATAAAAGTGAAATGAAATAAAGAACATGATAGAAGGGGACTCCAAGGCCTGCGCACGCGGGTATGTGTACCTTGAAGTCTCCAAATGCAACTCATCGCACTAGTGCCAGGACTAGTAAGATGTACCTAGATCTGCACAAAAGCATGTGCAGAAGCTTAGTATGATTACACCACAATGGTACCAAGTAAGTGCCAATCCTAACCTCGGTAGAGTAGTGACGAGGTCAGGTCAAGGCCCTACTGGGGATAATAAGAAACAAGATGAAAGATTATAACGTTATAATGGTAATGACAAAGGAAATGAAACAAATAAGGAATTAACTGAAAGTTAACAACACATTACCAAGATAGTTAATACTACACGGAAGGAAACACAGATTTACACGTTAAGGAATTAAACAACCAAGGCAAATAAAACAATTAAAGAAAGATCAACAAGGGCCACTACTGAGGTACCGCCTCGTAGTCCCGCATTATAAAAGTAACTCACAGTCATTTCCTTATACCACCACGGGGGCCTTTACATTTAATTTTGAAAATTATTTTCCCGAAATAACACCCCACGTTTTAGCCCACCTTATCACACCACATGGCTTGTAGAAGTTCCCTTACTAGTCACGCGTATCAAGCACACGTTATCTCACTACATGCGTTTCAACACCCAGACCTTATACCACCGTATGCGTATCAATAGTAACAACAACACTGCATAAACCTCGTACAAACCCCAAGTGACCAATATCACACTTGCCAGAAAAACCAAGAATAACAAAATTTCACAATAAGGAGCCCATGACTCAACCACAATGTACACAAAATCTCAACAATAGCAACCGGAGAGTAACTCAATAAATGGTATTTCACAACTTACACTTTACCTCAATATAAAGCACGACCTTTGCAACTCAATACCAAACTCAACTACAATATATTCCAAGGATAGCAATTTTCAAGTAAAGAATCCCACGGTTAAATAATGGATACATAATTAACAAAAAACAAGTAATTCAACTAAACATGGAGGAAAAGTTACAAATAAGAGATAATACAAGTAGACATGTGAAATTATACTAAGTACGGTGACTACAACATGTTAAAGTAACTCAATTAAAGTATGAAAGGAAACTACATAGCTAAAATACGGAAATTTCACATTTAGCCCGTGTACGCACTCGTCACCTTGCGTACACGACATTCACATATCACAATTATCACAAGAATACCAAATCATAAGGGGAATTTCCCCCGCACAAGGTTAGACAAGTCACTTACCTCAAACCACACTAAATTAATCAACTAAAAGTCTTTCCCTCGATTTTCCAACTCCGAACGACTCGAATCTAGCCAAAAAAATTTCATACTATAATTATAACTATAGAGAACTAATTTAAACAATGAAATTACGATATTAGCAACGAATTGAAAAATCGACCACATAAGTCACCTCGGGCCCGTCTTCGAATCCGATGAAAGTTACAAAATCCGAAGAACCATGCATTCACGAGTCCAACCATACCAATATTATTCAAATCTGATACCAAAATCTCGCTCAATTCCCCAAAATTCGGCCTAAGAAATTTTCTCCGTTTCCCTAAATTTTCAACCCAAATCACTAATTAATTGAAGAAATCAAGGATATATTCATGTAATTTAACCGAATCCGACTTACAATTACTTTCCCCAATCAATTTCTTGAGAACCCACGAAAAAGTGCCACAAACCCAGCTCTCTAGATTCAAAAATGAATAATGAGATGAAAGCATCGTTTATATAGTAGAACATCTGATCTCCCAAAGTGTTGACTGCTCATTTTATTGTGATCCGCACTTCCAAGTTCACTGTCGCGATCCAAATTGTGCAGCCGCACTTTAGCAGTGCACTACTAGGCTTCAGTAAATTGATCATAACGTTTTGTGCAAATGTCCAAATGAAGAACAGTTTGATTTTCTAGACACTAGACACAAAGGGATACCACTTTTATTTTGAATCATCTCTAAATTCCTTATATATTAAAAGATATAAGCTTTCGAAGCCAGACCATCAAACCTGCGGATTTTCCTGTATGGTCCGCACATGTTCCACTGCCTCCGCACTCAGGTAGTTTGCGACCGCACATGAGGCTTTGTCTCAGCACTCCAAAATGTGCCCTCCACACTTCAATTTCTCCAGAACAATCATCAAAGTGTCGAAATACCCAAACATGTTCAAAACTCACCCGAAACACGCTCGAGGTCCTCGAGACCCCAACCAAACATACCAACAAGTCCTAAAACACGATACGAACTTAGTCGAACTCTCAAATCACATCAAAAACACGGATCGCATTCCGAATTCAAGCTTATGAACTATGAATTTCCAAATTCCGAAACTAACATCGATTCATACCAAAATAACTCTGATTGACACCAAATTTTGCACACAAGTCATAAATAACATTACAGACCTATTCGAACTTCCAGAATCGGGATCCAACCCTGATATCAATAAAATCAACTCGCGGTCAAATTTTCCAAAAATCTTTTTCAACTTTTTCCAAATCGTGTCGAAACGACTTACGAACCTCCAAATCAACATCCGGACACGCTCCTAAGACCAAAATTACCATAAAAAGCTATTGAAACCATAAAAACTACATTCTGGAGTAATCTTCACACAAGTCAAACTACAGTCAACTCTTACGACTTAAACTTCCAACTTAGGGACTATGTGTCCCATATCACTCCGAAACTCTCCCGAACGCGGCACCAAGCACCCTGGCAAGTCACATAACCACAATATAATATAGAGGGGGCATAAATTAGGGGATTGGGGCTAAAGTATAAAAAATGACTGGCCGTGTTGTTACACTTTCCTTTCTGCATTATTTATTCTACAACTGTAGTGTAAAGAATGCATTGAAGAATCATGTCCTTCGATAATCCAGTGCATGCGAAAATTGGACACCACACAAATCAACCCCCTTCCTCCTCATTTTGTGTGGTATTAAAGTATAAAACTTCATACACTGTCTTATATTATAAATTCACGAATAGAAAAGGTAATAATATACATTGTTGATATTCAATTTTTTCTTAAATTATTCTTAATTTGCATATGTACCTTCAAAATCAGGTTTTCATGACAATTGGTATTTTTCTATAATTATATCATATTTTTATTAATTTATTTTAATTTATCCAGTAGTTTTATCTCTAGTAATTAATTACAAATGATTTCAAAAACATTCCTTAACTTAAAATATAATTTTTGGTCCTATTAAGACCAAATTATTTCACAATTAGCCAAATTGGCACTATTTGGCTATAATTGCAATAACTTTGCAGTTATAGCCTAATCATATGTTTTATGCTATTTTTACTCAATAATTAGTCATTCATGTTTTTAAATGCTAATTAATCATTTTAATTTAATCTATTAAGCATCAATTTCATTTTTAATATAATTATTATCTATTTTTATAAATTATTTATCTATTTTAATTGGGTATTTAATAAGTAGCCACTTTTAATTTTAAATCTCAACCTAATTAAATCCGGACCCCTACCCATTTAATTAGCCCAAATACTAGGCCCAAACCTTAAAGCCACCCGACCCAATCCCCCTTTTAATCTGGACCGTTGATCATTTTTTATCAACGCACCAGATTAATTCTTATCATAATTAATCCCTAAAGACTGCCCCCCCTTTCCCCCTCTCACTTGTTACACTCAATCGTCTCTCTGAATACTCTCACCTCTCTCTCTAAACGCTCCATCTACTGAGCCCTATCTCCCATTCTCCGGCTACCTCCTCGCCGGAAACCATGCAGGTTTCACCTCTCATCAGCCTTATGGCTCCTCCCTTCGCATTTGTGTCACCGGTTGAGGTTCTCAAGTGACCCAGAGGCGGTTCGCTCCCATCTCCAGTCTCATACCATCTTTCCGGCCGTCTATGGCCGTTGAGTAAGTCTTCTTATGGTTCTGATTCTTGTCTATTACCTGCTTATTTCCATAATGCTATGGTAAATCATTGTTGTCCTTTCTATTTGTGAATCCCTGAATTTTCATGACTAATACTTCGCTGATCTTGCGTGATGTTCTTTACTGACTTCGAGTATCTTCTTTAAAACTATGATATTTTTGAGTGATACTGATTACCCAGTTTCAAATTGTTTTCTTACATGCGTGGTGTTTTCCTTGATTAATATTGATTCCCTATAATTTTAATCTCATTTGAGATTCTCTTGACCAATTTCCAAAATTAAATTGTACTCTGCCTTATTTGATGTGTATAAATATGCTGTCAAATATTTCTTATATACCTTCCTTACTTGATATATTATGTATTTAGTCCTAATTGTATGTCATATACCTTTACTACTCCTATTAGGGTAAGAATCCGTTTTCAATTGATTCATTTCCTTATTTAACACAACTTGTGTCCGTTTGAATTATGACCCTAATTAAAGGCAGCCCGGGTCTTAATTGATTCAGATTGGGATTATTCCTATAGTTGTGTTAAATTAGTACTCCTTACCTTATTCTTTAACATGTTTTAAACTATAAATACCTCTACTCTCTTCTTAGCATACACACGAACAAAGTACACTGTTCTGAACTCTCACACACACATACATATTCTCTCTTTTTATTCTTGATGGTTATTTGCTATTCTTAGTCGGCTGCAAGCCAAGACTGAGTAATTATACACTCTACTACTCTTCATTCTGCACTTATTATCTACCTTAACTAGTATATTTTCAGTTTAGCTTAACGCCCCCAAAACAATATGTTTCTATTTGTATTTCAATTCCTTTTGTTTCTACTATGCTTGTACTTGTGGTTCTGTTGTCTACCTTGCAATTAACATGCCTACTTGGTATTTTACCAATGTGATTATCCTTTCCCTTTAGTTTCAGCATGTCTACTGCTTTCTTATATGTTCCACTATGACTTAGCACACTACAAGCATGCACTATATGTCACTTGGTTACTATGAAATCCTGGAAACATGCTATACTCATGAGTCCTCCCCCCTGAACCTATATGTGACTCTGTTTGTTATATGCTATCCCCTCTTTAGCACTCCCTCAATCTGGTTCTGTTAAGTTTCTGGCATGAACCCCTTTGTGATAAATTATTTCTGTGATTGTTTAGGTTCTGTACAAGTCTGTGATATTTTAGTACTTCTCTAATGTTAACTTGTATAGAAAACTGTTTCTACGTATGGCCTATTTGTCCCAAATCCCTGCTTCCTTGTTTGTGGTTGTTCCCCTGTACTCTGTGTACTGTTTGGTTATTCTGATTGCTCTCTTCCATTTTCCTTTCAAAACTATTTTCCTAAGCCACTCTCTTACTGTTATGCAAACCTATTCCAAATAAACTATTTTCAGAAATTTTTTCTTTCAACTCAACTCTTTCAAATCTATGTCAAGCACAATCTCACATATACTCTTAGAAATCTAGGTGCTGCCCCCTTTAGTGTGTGACTTCTTTGGGATCCCTATGAGATCCCACTGAACTCTGACACATTAGAGCTGGCCTTTCCACACTGCAGTTACTCAACATGGTTATGAAAATCCGGGTATGAGCACTGCCTGGGATCCCTTCAGATCCTTAGGGAACTCTGGCACACCTGGATTTGTATGAAAGGCTGTGAATTAATGGCACTTGAAGCATTCTGGAGATTTTGGGCCTATCCGTAGGCTCCCTATAGTATAACTTCTTCTTTTCTTATTTTAGTTATGTAATTTGTGCGAATGGTTTGTAATAGTTATTGTAAACAACTCTTTGGGGATGGATAGTGAAAATGGAGGGGTAACTATGCATGCTTTAGCTATAAAAGGGGTAGATACCATGTTATTAGGTCTTATTTCCCCTATCTGCGCAATAGAAATCATGCTTAGGACTCATTTCATGCATTACAGATCATGTCCCCTAGGACTTACACTTACTGTTTTCAGCATGTCCATCTCACTATCATATCACTTAGAAAACCCCTGTTGATAAAATGGTATTTTCTGTAAATCATGTTCTATGCTGCCATATACACCTAGAGATCTTGTTTTAGGCTAAACAACATTAATGAACGTGTTATTTTGCATCTCCTGAAATGGTGTTTAAACATTGCAATATTGTACACTTAGAGATCCTGTTTTAGGACAAAACAACGCTAATAAACAGGTCGTCTCCAAATCCTCTACATACTCTGAAAGCATGTTTAAACGATGTACACTTATGCATTTAGAGATACTGCTTAGGTTCTGCATACACATCAATCTGCATCTCTGTGCATTAGATACCCTGTCCTTAGGATTGCACTTTTAATACACCTAGTATAATTACTGATGCATGAAAAGGAGTAAACAACAACTTCACTCAGTCCTTTGCAAATAACTGGTAATGAGTTTGTATTCTGAACACCTAGAACAACATGCTTAGGTGATACAATGTCAAATAGATCTCCTCTAAATAATTCTGGCAATTGGTATACTGTCTCACACCTAGGCAATCCTTAGGTGACTAATGTGTTTAAAACTGGAAATCTGCTTACCTGTATATGCCTTTTAATGCTTAATAGTTTTAAAAAAATCAGTAGGCAAATTGATTAGGACCCTTTTCTGAATTATAGAACAATCTGTATTCTGAGCTCATTTAAATACCATGTCTTAGGACTCTGAATTTGAATACTGCCCTTAACTGTGTATGAGTCGTGCTGCCTATTTGCATTACCTGTTGAGGTATACTTGGGCCTTTTCTCTGCTGTCTCTGTGTCCCTCCCCTCCCCCCAACCCCCAATTGCAGTCCTCTATGTTCTTATTTGTTGCCTTGGTATTTTGCCTTTAAACCTGAGGGTCTTCCTAGAACCTCCCTTATAGGTAGAAGTCCTAAACTCCTCCAGGACTATTAGGAAGGGACGGGTAACAACACACAGTAGCGGTCGTTGACCAACACTCGCTTTAATTACCTCTACGAGGTATATCCCCTCTTTGAGGAGTGACATATCGGGTATTGCATTGATGTGATCCATATGACAAACAACCTAGGACATCCTTACCCCCATATGCATGTTTAGATTATAACTCTTTCAAAAAAATTTACTTAGTTATTAAATAGTTTCAAACTTAGTAACACATGTATGCTTAGACTGTGAACCTTTCAAAACTACTTACTTTTCTTAAACATTAATTGCCTATTGTAGAAATTCACAAAGTTGTTTCGCCGGGAACCACAATTGTGGATTCTGAGGGGTGCCTAACACCTTCCCCTTAGAATAATTTCAAGCCCTTACCCTATCTCTGGTTATCAAATCAATGTGTGTAAATAACTCAAATAGGTGCCCTAACGCACCTTAAAATCATTAGGTGGCGACTCTTAAAAATCTTGCATACCCCTTTCCCAAAAGGAAACGAGTTGTCCCAATAATGTCAAGAACCCTTGACCGGCCCGAGAGGATTTGGAAAAGAGAGGGCGCGACAGTATGGCGAATCTGCTGGGGATATCTAGGCTTTTACCATTTCAAACTTCTTTGTGAATTTGTACCTCTTCCCATACCGTTATGTGCAATTGATGGTCTATTTCTTTCAAGCATTTAATTTTCCTCAAAAAGCAAAACTGACATGTTTTCTTGTTTCCTTTTGTAATCGCTTTTTAAATTATAACTGTTGTATTTACCACTTTCATAACGTGTAAATACATGACTACATGCCTTTACTGTTTATTTATTGCATAATCATGCTCAACATCATACTCCACTCGTGCCAAAACAAATCCTATAGCAATGCTTTATGAGTGATTGTGCCCTTCCTATTTTTATCACCCCTAAATTTGGAAAGGTTTATTTGCGGTAAAACTAGCCGATCAGCGGTGCAGTCGACGGTTCCGTGCCTTTCCCTCTTGAGTTGTCCGCTCAAGGGTACCAGTCTAATACCCCATAGAAACCTTACTCCGTTATACTGTCGCATGCATCATGGTCAAACCTAGCTAGGCTAATGTGTTATCCGCACAATGACCTTTAAGATAGCCTTGTCTAAAGTCCAACGGGTTTTCATAATCCCAACGGACGACATCACGTTCTGTGCATTTATTTGGAGAATTGAATGCTCGTATGCTAATCATTGATGTTAAATAGTCGAGTCTGGTGGGGTTAAGGGCCTAATCCTGTTTACCTTGAAGAAATATGAGGCACAGGGTCCCCAGATTCGGCATGGTTACCAACATCCACCCAAAGCTTCTGAACTGGTGGGGGGACCTTCATTCTAGCGATAAGAAACTCGTCAAGAAATACTTGGATAATCTACCGTCCCTTCTAGACATCCAGCCTAACAACATGATTATAGAGGCTGCCACTTTATTCTGGGATAGTGAAAAAGTCGTCTTCCATTTTGGGGACATTGAAATGACACCGTTGCTTGAGGAAATAAGAGGACTGGTAGGATTAGTTTGGGAAACTCTTGGGCTGCTAATGCCTAAAGACCGCACAGGCAAGGGTTTCTTAAAAATGACGGGCTTAAAGAAGAACACAAAGTTAAGGTGTCTGAAGGAGTCGTACATCCCTTTCGACTACTTGTATGAAAGATACGGTGACAGCAAATCATACCGTACATTCCATGATGAATTCGCTATCACATCCTTGGGACACATTCACCGTAGGGTGTTCGTCTTCATGGTTTGCTTCCTGGGTCTGTTCGTATTTCTGACAAAGAAAGAGAGAATCCACACTAGGTTGGCTGTGGTAACCAAGACCCTAATGGAGGGAATTGGTGGGAAGACTTTCAGCATCGTTCCTATGATCATCTCAGACATCTACCGAGCCTTAGAAAAGTGTCAAAGAAGAGCTAAGCACTTCGAAGGCTGCAACCTATTACTACAACTCTGGCTTTTAGAACATCTTCAAAAGAGCCAGTACCGGCAAGAGTTTCTGCGAAGGGCGTGGAATGACCACATCGCTTTCCATCACCCAAAGCGAATGACTTATATTCCTGACATGTTTGATCAGCCTGAGAATGCCAAAGAATGGGTGGAGTTCTTCGATAATCTAACTGAGGAACAAGTTCAATGGATGTTCGAAGTGGTTTCCAACAGAAGAATTCATTGTTCGGTCCAGGGATGCACTGTTCTTGATACTAATTGGTCTGAGAGGAACATATCCTTACGTCCCTCTCCGGGTTATGAGACAAGCAGGCAGAAAGCAAGTCATACCAAGGGTCGGCAAGATGATCCATTTCCGAGCCGACTTTCAGGATGATGATACTACTCACAAGTGCCAAGCCCAACCCATGTGGCACTGTAGGATCATAATGGAAAAAGACACAATCGAACCGGGAAAATATCATGCAGGTTGTACATCTTTCTACTCAGGGTGGTTGGAAGACAACTGGGATGGTCTAGGCAGACCGAGGTTCATCCAAGGCCACAGGATCATAGACGGAAAGGCCGAGGCTCAGTTCAAGTACAATCAACTGCACAAGAGGATCCGTGAATGCAAGAACGAGCACCGCGAGATACACGAGTCCAACAAAACGTTGATTGAAGAATGGAAAGACATGACCGTCAGTACTAATAGAAAGATGGGATACTTGGAATGAGGCATAGTCGAGCTTGAGGGTAAGTTCATCAAGAGGGTTGAAGACTGTCAAAAGGCTGAGGGGAACGAATGTGGACATCTAGCCAGAGCATATCTACTGCTAGGACTTCGCGAGCTGGGGAACCTGTTCGAGGGAATCAAGGAAGCCGAATCTGGGGAAGGTCTTCTTGGACCAAGTAGATATGATTTCCTTTTTCATTTTATCAATGTAACGAGGCCCTTGTCCATTAGTGATTTTATTTACTGCTTATTTAGTGTCGTTTCAGATTCGTCTATTTTTACATTAATGAAATGAGGCATTTTGGCATTTCAGTTCTCCAAATTTATTTGTCGCTAAGCCTACCTCGGGCACAACGAGGCTCCCCAAATTAGGATACGCTCTATATTCTCGCACTATGTGTTTAAATATCTCAATACTTTTTCATAATCCTCACTGACTTGGCTACCTTTTGTTTTTGTTTTTGTTTTCTTTCTTTTTATTATTCCCCTCCCCAAAGATTGGTTCGTGCACTCTAGCCTCATCATCCTACCTCACAAGATCCAGGGGCCCTCCACCCTCTCCTCCTCCTAGTCCCTCCAAAGGAAAAAACAAAATGGAAGATTCAAGCAACATCCGGAAAGAGAACACAGTTGAACGGGTAGAGGCCACTGACGGCCAGGGTATTCGGGTTCAGAATGAGACTATGTCGCAGCTAGAACAGAAGTTGTTGAAATTGCAGGAAGAACTTGATCAAGTTCGAAATCCGGCAAATCTATCATTCACACTCAGTGTCCCAGACATCAACCTCCCCAACACCCAAAATCCTATAACTCCTCAAAACACCCCGAAGCAACAAAATCATCCCACATTCCATCATCACACCACTCCACCAAAAAATCAAACCCTTCCAACGCAATGCAATACTTGCCATACTCCAAAGAACACTCTGTTACTCATCCAAAACCACAAAACTCCACAAATGACCACCTCTACACCCATGCACCAGGCCATCACAACAACCCCATCTACGTGGAAACTATGCCGCATTCCACTCAGCCCATCTTATATACACCTGAGTTTAGTGAAAAGGATTTGCTCATCAAGAATTTGGCTGAGGAACTCAAGAAGATGACCAGCCGAGTTCAAGGCATTGAGGGAAGCAAAGGAGTCGAGGGGCTGAACTATGAAGACCTCTGCATACAGCCTGATGTCGAACTGCCCGAGGGGTACAAACCTCCAAAGTTCAAAGTGTTTGATGGTACAGGTGATCCAAGGGTCCATTTGAGAACCTACTGTGATAAGCTGGTTGGAGTAGGGAAAGATGAAAAGATCCGCATGAAGCTGTTCATAAGGAGCTTAACAGGAGATGCTCTGTCTTGGTACATCAGCCAAGACCCCAGGAAATGGTCGAATTGGGTAAGCATGGCGTCCGACTTTATGGACCGATTTGGGTTTAACACAGAGAACGCATCGGATGTGTTCTACATCCAGAATCTGAAGAAGAATCCTATGGAGACTTTCCGCGAGTATGCTACTCGCTGGAGATCTGAAGCTGCTAAGGTCAGGCCCGCCTCAGACGAAGAACAGATGAATACGTTCTTTGTCCGACCTCAAGATCCACAATACTATGAGTGGTTGATGGTGATCAAGAATCATAAGTTTTCTGATATTATCAAATTGGGTGAGAGAATCGAAGAAGGAATCAAAAGCGGTATGGTCACCAATTTCGAAGCCTTACAAGCTACGAATAAGGCTTTATAGTCTGGTGGTGTGTCCAAGAAGAGGGATGTGGGAGCCGTGATGGTTGCACAGAGAACCAAATCCCCACTAAAATACCAAACCTACCAAACACCTCCACTTACATATCAGCCAACACCTCCACAAACTTATCAAGCACCCTCGCCCTCATACTAACCACCACCACCACCATATCAGTCATCCCCACCACCTACCTATCAACCTACTTCACCCAGATATTCCCAACCCGATCCTGTTTACCACACCTATAACTCTCAACCATCCTACTATCAGTCACCCCTTGCTCGCCAAAATTTTCCTAGACCTCGACCCAACTTTGACCGCAGATCTCCTAAACAATATACAGCCATCGCCGAACCTAGCGACCAGTCGTATGAGAAACTAAAGGCTGCCGTTTATGTTAACCCCTGAGAATCCTTCCCAGTGGGTTAATCCAAACAAGTCCTTTGCATACCACTCCGTCATGAAGGGACACACCATCGATGAATGCCGCTCTTTGAAGGATAAGATACAGTCCTTGATCGGCAACAAGATCATTGTGGAAAAAGAATCCACTCCCAATGTCCATAGCAATCCACTCCCAGACCATAAGGGTGGAGGCATCCACATGATCGAAATAGAAGAAGATTGGGACCTAGAGGGATCGATCGGTTTGATCATAGAAGGTGATGACCCAAAGAAGCTAGCGGTCACCCTCAATCCTATCATAGTCCAAATCCAGCCATCTGGAGATGTTGAGGTAGCTATGTTAGTACCTTTCGAGTTTGAAGCAGCACCACCCTCAAAGGCATCTGCGTGACTGCGCCGTTTGAAGTCGAAGTTATGCCAACTGCAAATGCACCTGCACCATTTGAGATTGCAGTCATGCCACCTGCTAAGGCACATGTTCTGTTCGAGGTAAATATAGCTACACCAGTCACAGTGGCAGTGTCAATCACGCCACCTTTCCGCAGCAATGCCATACCATGGGATTATGTACCCGAGGCAAGAAGAAAAGGCAAGGTCAAGGTCAAAGAAACTACTGCAGCACAGGGTATGACAAGGATCGGCAGGGTCTACACACCAGAACATTTGGCTGAATCAAGCAAATAGGCCTCCAACAGGCCACCCATTATTGAGACAGGCCCAGATGACCTTTGGAGGAAGGTACAGGCCAAAGAGTACTCTATCATTGACCAGTTGAACAAGACACCAGCTCAGATATCTATTCTTTCATTGCTGCAAAATTCAGAGGCACACAAAAATGCTTTGATGAAAGTACTGAATGAAGCATATGTGCCAAAAAACATTACCAGCGGGGAAATGACCAATATAATACGCCAAGTGCTGGAGAGTCACAAGATCACTTTTCATGAGGATGAGTTGCCGCCTGAGGGGTTGGGTCATAACAAAGCAATGCACATCACTGTGCAATGTGAAGACTATTTCATCACCAGGATTTTAATCGATGGGGGATCAAGTGTCAACATATGTCCATTGACGATGCTCAAGAAATTGGGCAAAGGGTTGTACGAGATAAGAGAAGGGTCAATGAACATGAAAGCTTTCGATGGTTCGCAAAGGTCCACCATCGGTGAGATCGGTCTCTGTTTGCAAATGGGGCCTACATGGTTCGAAGTTGATTTCCAGGTGATAGACATATCGACGTCCTACAACCTGCTATTAGAACGGCCATGGATACATGCCGTTAGAGCCGTGGCATCGACACTGCATCAGGTAGTGAAGTTTGAATGGAACCATCAAGAGGTAATCATCCACGGAGACGGGAGAAATCCTATTTACAATCGCCAAACTATTCCAGTAGTTGAAGGAAGAAGGAAGATGGGTGGATAAAATTACCACCACATTGAATGAGTCAATGCCATAGACAAAGACAAATGGTGGGATATCAAGATAGCGAGCATGATGAACTGGAGAGGGTATGAGCCAGGTAAAGGGCTTGGCAAGAATCTCCAAGGAATCTCCAAACCTATAAAGATCAAACACCATGGCACCACTTTTGGTCTGGGATACGAATATACCTGGCAAGAGTACAATGACTGGTCGCCACCATGGCGCGGCCCCTATTACCCATTGGAGCAGCCATTACCACATTTGGAACAAACCTTTCAGCAGGCCGACATTATCTATAGGTCAGAGGAAGAAGAAGCACTTGCAGCGCGGAGGAACTTATTTCTGGAAGACGACGACATGGATTGCTATGTCATTTTTTAGGAGGAGGGGGAGGAAGTCCCTTCCATACAGGCCGTGAGCAGAAGAGAGTCTCTCAAGAATTAGACTATCAGAACAGCCAGGGCCCGACGAGCCTCGGGGTAGCAGGGCTAAACAAGCATTATTCATTGTCTTTTACTGAATGATTTCCTTTTCGACATTTTATTTCTGCAATAAGAGCTTCAATGTTCAAAACGTTTTTATTTATCAAAAGCACTTTTACGTTTCATGAATCAATATTTATTACTATCATTTTTTCCTTATTACTTTATATATACAACATTACTATTACTTGTCTTGATGAATCGATGACTGTGACATGCAACGAGACAACACAGCAAACGAATATTGATTCAGAAGAAGAAGATGATATACCTGACGAAATCATCAAACAAGTCGAGAATTTTGAGAACATACCTAAGTCCAACCTGGACGAGACCGAAATTGTCAACCTGGGAGATTTAGAAAATGTCAAGGAAACTCGCATCAGCATTCATTTGTCTCCGTCAGAGAAGAAGGAATACACAGAATTTTTGAAGGAGTACGAGGATATATTCACATGGTCGTACGATGACATGACTGGTCTGAGTACGTCCATCGTTGCTCACAAGTTACCGACCAACCCAATGTGTCCACCGGTAAAGCAAAAGCTCAGAAAGTTCAAACCTGACATGAGTTTAAAAATCAAAGAAGAAGCCACCAAGCAAATCAATGCCGAGGTTCTCAGGGTAGTGGAGTATTCGATGTGGTTAGCTAACATCGTTCCAGTGCCAAAGAAAGATGGGAAGGTTAGAGTTTGTGTCGACTACCGGGATCTCAACTGGTCCAGTCCAAAAGAAGACTTCCCTTTGCCAAACATACACATCCTGATTGACAATTGCGCCAAGCATGAACTACAGTCATTCGTGGATTGCTTCGCTGGTTACCATCAGATATGGATGGATGAGAAAGATTCTTAGAAAACGGCTTTCATTACGCCGCGGGGAGTATATTGCTATAAGATGATGTCGTTTGGCCTGAAGAATGCTGGGGCCACATATATGAGGGTTATGACCACTATCTTCCACGATATGATACATAAGGAGATCGAGGTATATGTGGACGATGTCATTATAAAGTCTAAGATAGCTACTGATCACATAGAAGATCTGAGGAAGTTCTTCAATAGGTTGCGGAAATACAATCTAAAACTAAACCCCGCAAAGTGTGCATTCGGGGTTCCCGCTGGGAAATTGCTCGGGTTTATTGTAAGACGTCGAGGAATAAGATTGGATCCGTTAAAGGTCAAAGCCATCCAAGAGTTACCACTGCCAAAGAACAAGAAAGATGTGATGAGTTTCCTGGGACGCATTAACTACATCAGCCGATTCATAGCCCAGTCCACAGTTATATGTGAGCCGATCTTCAAGATGCTCAAGAAAGATGCTGCAACTAAATGGACCAATGATTGTCACAAGGCTTTCGACAGAATTAAGGAGTACCTGTCAACACCACCAGTCTTGGTACCACCTGAGCCAGATAGACCTCTGTTACTCTACCTTGCAGTATTAGATGGAGGTTTCGGCTGCGTTCTGGGGCAACACGACGAGACATGAAGAAAGGATCAGGCTATTTATTATTTGAGTAAGAAGTTAACTCCGTACGAGGCAAGGTATTCTCTATTAGAACGTACCTGTTGTGCTCTGACTTGGGTAGCCCAGAAGCTGAGGCACTACTTCTGTACATACAAAACATATCTTATATCGAGGATGGATCCCTTGAGGTATATCTTCCAGAAGCCCATGCCCACCGACAAGCTGGTCAAGTGGCAAATCTTGCTGAGTGAATTCGCCATTGTCTATGTGACTCAGAAAGCAGTCAAGGGACAAGCATTGGCAGACCATCTTGCTAAGAACCCTGTGGATGGAGAGTACGAACCCCTGAAAATGTATTTTCCCGATGAAGAGGTATCATTCATAGGAGAAGACATTGCAGAATCCTATGACGGTTGGAGAATGTTCTTCGATGGAGCGGCAAATTTTAAAGGAGTCGTCATTGGAGCCGTCCTGATATCGGAAACTGGTCCACATTATCCAGTATCTTCTAAACTCAGATTCCTCTGCACCAACAATATGGCAGATTATGAAGCATGTATCTTAGGGCTCAACATGGCCATTGACATGAACGTCCAAGAGCTGTTAGTGATCGGTGATTCAGACTTGCTTATACATCAGGTACAAGGAGAATGGGCTACTAAGAATTCCAAGATACTGTCGTATCTGCACCACGTGCAGGAGTTAAGAAAGAGGTTTACAAAGACGAAATTCAGGCACGTCCCCAGAATTCAGAACGAGTTCGCCGATGCATTGGCTACTCTGTCATCTATGATACAACACCCAGTTAAGAATTTCATCGATCCCATTCCAATAAAGATCCATATCCAGCCAAATTATTGCGCCCATGTTGAAGAAGAAGGAGACATAAGACCTTGATTCCATGACATCAAAGAGTATTTTGCAAAGGGGGAATACCCAGAACTTGCAAATCACGTTCAGAACCGCATGCTTCGAAGATCATCCAACAATCTCTTTCACAGTGGAGGAATCCTGTACAGGAAGACTCCTGATTTGGGACTATTGAGATGTGTCGATGCAAGGGAAGCCTCCAAGCTACTTGAAGAGATCCATGCTGGGACCTGTGGCCCACATATGAACGGTTTTGTCTTGGCCAAGAAGATACTCAGAGCTGGTTATTTCTGGATGACTATGGAAACAGACTGCATCCAGTACGTCCGGAAATGCTACCACTGTCAGGTACATGCAGACATGATAAAGGTACCTACAAATGAGCTCAATGCAACAAGCTCACCTTGGTCGTTCGATGCCTGGGGCATGGACGTTATTGGACCAATCGAACCTACCGCCTTCAACGGACACAAGTTCATCTTGGTAGAAATTGATTATTTCACTAAATGGGTCGAAGCAGCATCCTACAAAGCAGTGACTAAGAAAGTCGTGGCAGACTTTGTCCGCGACCGTATTGTTTGTCTGTTCGGAGTCCCAGAATCAATCATCATCGACAATGGTTCCAATCTCAATAGTGACTTGATGAAAGATATGTGTGAGACCTTCAAAATCAAACACAAGAATTCCACAGCCTACCGACCTCAGATGAATGGATCTATAGAAGCCGCCAACAAGAACATCAAGAAGATATTAAGGAAGATGATAGAAAAGCACAAGCAGTGGAATGAGAAGTTATCATTTTCTTTACTACGATACCGCACCACAGTTCGCACGTCAACCGGGGCGATCCCTTACATGCTAGTTTATGGTACATAAGTCGTCATTCCCGCTGAGGTAGAAATTCCTTCCTAAGAATCATACAAGAAGCTGAGCTCAGCGATGCAGAGTGGGTAAAGAGCCGTTATGAGCAAATGGCCCTCATAGACGGGAAAAGGATGAATGCAGTATATCACGGGCAACTTTACCAGAATAGAATGACCCGATCTTTCAATAAAAGGGTCAAGCCGAGACAGTTCGCACCGGGGCAGCTGGTGTTGAAGAAGATCTTTCCACATCAAGATGAAGCCAAAGGGAAATTCTCTCCCAACTGGCAAGGTCCTTATATGGTTCATCGAGTGCTGACAGGAGGATCACTTATACTTGCAGAGATGGACGGATAAGTCTGGCCAAAGCCAATCAATTCAGATGTAGTCAAACGCTATTATGTGTAATCCTTTATGCTTTATCAATGATGTAAATTGAACTACGCCTGACCTGATTCCCGTTTAAGAGGGGATGCGTAGGACGCCCTATGGGTTCAGTCACAATTCAATAAAAATTTCATTCCCCCCCCCCCACAATCGAAAACTGGGGCAGAATTTTGAGGAGGACCCTCAAAATTCTGAAGCAAGTTCAGCTGATCGCTGCATGTGCAACAGTTAGAAGCGTCAACCCATCAAACTGGGGCAGAATTTTGAGGAGGACCCTCAAAATTCTGAAGCAATTTCAGCTGATCGCTGCATGTGCAACAGTTAGAAGCGTCAACCCATCAAACTGGGGCAGAATTTTGAGGAGGACCCTCAAAATTCCGTAGCATGAGAGGTTGCAATGTCTTGAACTGCGTCACAGTCGTCGGTTCATCTAAACTATTTTAAATTATATGTTTGAACTATATTTTTACAAAATCATGCATACTTATTATTGAAAACAACCTTGTTTAGCAAACGCTACCCCAATGATACATACAGATCAAGCAGAACGAGTCAGCAAAGCCAGCGGGGATACGAACTAACCTCCATATTTACAAAACTCACGATTTTTATTTGGATGCAGGCACAAAGCCCAAAACATACTGTCCGCCCGAGGGACAAATATTGGTCAAAGATACGATTATCAAAACCGTCGCACTCGCCGACCTTTATTATAAGCACAAATAAACAATGCTCCATAATCACAATGGTTACAATACTGCAATTTATTACCAGCTAAGAATTTCTACTGTCATTTATCTAATCTTGCATAAGGCTACCTTTCTACCTTCCGAGACTAAGCTCTGTCTTCATCTGCATGAGGTTAAGCTCTACCTCCATTTGCATAAGTCTACCTTTCTGCCTTCCATTTGCATAAGGCTACCTTTCTACCTTCCGAGACAAAGCTCTGTCTTCATCTGCATGAGGTTAAGCTCTACCTCCATTTGCATAAGTCTACCTTTCTGCCTTCCATTTGCATAAGGCTACCTTTCTGCCTTACACTTACATCAGGCTACCTTTTTGCCTTCCGAGACTAAGCTCTGTCTCCATCTACATGAGGTTAAGCTCTACCTCCATTTGCATAAGTCTACCTTTCTGCCTTCCATTTGCATAAGGCTACCTTTCTGCCTTCCACTTGCATCAGGCTACCTTTCTGCCTTACGAGACTAAGCTCTGTCTCTATCTGCATGAGGTTAAGCTCTACCTCCATTTGCATAAGGCTACCTTTCTGCCTTCCACTTGCATAAGGCTACCTTTATGCCTTCCGAGACTAAGCTCTGTCTCCATCTGCATGAGGTTAAGCTCTACCTCCATTTGCATTAGGCTACCTTTTTGCCTTCCATTTGCATAAGGCTACCTTTCTGCCTTCCACTTGCATAAGGCTACCTTTCTGCCTTCCGAGACTAAGCTCTATCTCCATCTGCATGAGGTTAAGCTCTACCTCCATTTGAATAAGGCTACCTTTCTGCCTTCCACTTGCATAAGGCTACCTCTCTGCCTTCCGAGACTAAGCTCTGTCTCCATCTGCATGAGGTTAAGCTCTACCTCCATTTGCATAAGGCTGCCTTTCTGCCTTCCATTTGCATAAGGCTACCTTTCTGCCTTCCGAGACTAAGCCCTGTCCCATTTGCATAAGGATACCTTTCTGCCTTCCGAGGCTAAGTGCCGCCTCTAATTTACCTTCTTCATCGAGACTAAGCGCTGTCTCTTAAAGCATATTTA
Organism: Nicotiana undulata; assembly: GCA_005239495.1. NCBI lineage: Eukaryota > Viridiplantae > Streptophyta > Magnoliopsida > Solanales > Solanaceae > Nicotiana > Nicotiana undulata. The sequence goes on from ML246435.1 coordinate 45,601, forward strand.
CTTAAATTTTCTTTCGGGCTAAGCTCTGCCCTTCAATTCGCAAGACTAAGCTCTGTCTTGCCAGCATCATATTATTGCATTTCATGGGCTGAAATATCGCCGACCTGTCCAAAGGTGCCATCGTTCGGAGGCACCATCTCCATGGCCCAAGAACATCATATCATGGCCTGAGGAACTCTCTCAATTTTGCATATCATCATTCAAAGGTGTCATCGTTCGGAGGCACCATCTTCATGGCCCGAGAACATCATTTCATGGCCTGCGAATCCCTCATCAAACAATTCATGGCCCAGGACATCATGGTCTGAGGACGTCATCCTTAACCGTCTGAAGACAACATTCATAGTCTAACGGGAACTTGCATCATATTTAAATTTACTCACAATATATTCTTGTATTGCTTATTTGTAGGAAATCCGGCGGACGACGGCTATTCTAGCAGGAGCGGTCCCGCTTCAGTCCCCTTAACCATTCCTGTAAACCGTTTATTCATCCAACCCTATATGTTGCGTCCGTTCTTGTAATAACTTCATCATTATACTTCGTCGATGACTCCTAAACTACATATGACATGATTCCTGTAAAACCAGGGATATGTAGGCAACTCAGAAATGAGGGTGCGGCCTAAATCTCTTCAAACCGTTTTGCTCGGTCAAAATTGGCCATCATATCTTTACCCGACAACTCTTCCATCCTTACCGGGTAAAGAGGGGCAGCTGTTGATACCAAACTTTTTCTCAAATTATTCTTAATTTGCATATGTACCTTCAAAATCAGGTTTTCATGACAATTGGCTTTTTTCTATAATTTTATCATATTTTTATTAATTTATTTTAATTTATCCAGTAGTTTTATCTCTAGTAATTAATTACAAATTGCATTACAAATGATTTCAAAAATATTCCTTAACTTAAAATATAATTTTTGGTCCTATTAAGACCAAATTATTTCACAATTTGCAGTTATAGCCTAATCATATATTTTATGCTATTTTTACTCAATAATTAGTCATTCATGTTTTTAAATGCTAATTAATCATTTTAAATTAATCTATTAAGCATCAATTTCATTTTTTAATATAATTATTAGCTATTTTTATAAATTATTTATCTATTTTAATTGGGTATTTAATAAGTAGCCACTTTTAATTTTAAATCCTAGCCTAATTGAATCCCGACCCCTACCCGTTTAATTATCCCAAATACTAGGCCCAAACCTTAAAGCCACCCGACCCAATTCCCCTGTACTCTGTGTACTGTTTTGTGCTGGTTGGTTATTCTGATTGCTCTCTTCCCTTTTCCTTTCAAAACTATTTTCCTAAGCCACTCTCTTACTGTTATGCAAACCTATTCCCAATAAACTATTTTCAGAAAAATGTTCTTTCAACTCAACTCTTTCAAATCTATGTCAACCACACTCTCACATATACTCTTAGAAATCTAGGTTCTACCCCCTTTAGTGTGTGACTTCTTTGGGATCCCTATGAGATCCCACTGAACTCTGACACATTAGAGCTGGCCTTTCCACACTGCAATTACTCAACATGGTTATGAAAATCCGGGTGTGAGCACTGCCCGGGATACCTTGAGATCCTTAGGGAACTCTGACACACCTGGATTTGTATGAAAGGCTGTGAATTAATGGCACTTGAAGCATTCTGGAGATTTTGGGCCTATCTGTAGGCTCCCTATAGTATAACTTCTTCTTTTCTTATTTCAATTATGTAATTTGTGCGAATGGTTTGTAATAATTATTGTAAACAACTCTTTGGGGATGGATAGTGAAAAGGGAGGAGTAACTATGCATGCTTTAGCTATAAAAGGGGTAGATACCATGTTATTAGGCCTTATTTCCCCTATCTGCGCAATAGAAATCATGCTTAGGACTCATTTCATGCATTAGAGATCATATCCCCTAGGACTTACACTTACTGTTTTCAGCATGTCCATCTCACTATCATATCACTTAGAAAACCCCTACTGATAAAATGGTATTTTCTACAAATCATGTTCTATGCTTCCATATACACCAAGAGATCCTGTTTTAGGCTAAACAACATTAATGAACGTGTTATTTTGCATCTCCTGAAACCGTGTTTAAATATTGCAATATTGTACACTTAGAGATCCTATTTTAGGATAAAACAACACTAATAAAGAGGTCGTCTCCAAATCCTCTGCATACTCTAAAAACATGTTTAAGTGATGTACACTTATGCATTTAGAGATCCTGCTTAGGTTCTGAATACACATCAATCTGCTTATCTGTGCATTGGATACCCTGTCCTTAGGATTGCACTTTTAATACACCTAGTCTAATTACTGATGCATGAAAAGGAGTAAATAACAACTTCATTCACTTTTTTACAAATAACTGGTAATGAGTTTGTATTCTGAACACCTAGAACAACATGCTTAGGTGATACAATGTCAAACAGATCTTCTCTAAATAATTCTGGCAATTGGTATACTGTCTCACACCTAGGCAAGCCTTAGGTGACTAATGTGTTTAAAACTGGAAATCTGCTTCCCAGTATACGCCGCTTAATGCTTAACAGTTTTAAAAATATCAGTAGGCAAATTGATTAGGACCCCTTTCTTAATTATAGAACAATCTGTATTCTGAGCTCATTTAGATACCATGTCTTAGGACTCTGAATTTGAATATTGTCCTTAATTGTGTATGAGTTGTGCTGCTTATTTGCTTTACATGCGGAGGTATACTTGGGCCTTTTCTCTACTGTCCTGTGTTTCCCCCCTTAATTTTAGTCCTCTATGTTCTTATTTGTCGCCTTAGTATTTTGCCTTTAAACCTGAGGGTCTTCCTAGAACCTCCCTTATAGGTAGATGTCCTAAACTCCTCCAGGACAATTAGGAAGGGACAGGTAACAACACGCAATAGTGGTCGTTGACCAACACTCGCTTTAATTACCTCTACGGGGTGGGAAGGGTAGATATGGATATGATGACTGGTGCGCTAATACCACGTGTAACCCCTCTTGAGGAGTGACATACCGGGTATTGCATTGATGTGATCCATATGTCAAGTCAAACAACCTAGGACATCCTTACCCCCATATGCATGTTTAGATTATAACTCTTTCAAAAACTTTTACTTAGTTATTAAATATTTTCAAACTTAGTAACACATGTATACTTAGACTGCAAACCTTTCAAAACTATTTACTTTTCTTAAACATTAATTGCCTGTTGTAGAAATTCACAAAGTTGTTTGGCCGGGAACCACAGTTGTGGATTCTGAGGGGTGCCTAACACCCTCCCCTTAGAATAATTTCAAGCCCTTACCCTATCTTTAGTTATCAAATCAATGTCTGTAAATAACTCAAATAGGTGCCCTAACACACCTTAAAATCGTTAGGTGGAGACTCTTCAAAATCTTGCATACCCTTTTCCCAAAAGGAAACGAGTTGTCCCAATAATGTCAAGAACCCTTGACCGTCCCGAGAGGAGGGGGCACTCCATACACTATCTCATAACGCATAGTTAGCCAAGTGAATGATTTTTCATCTTGTTTTAGACATACCTTTTTTGTAAAACCTTATGGTACTCTCCTCTTAAGAAAAGCAAATAATAGTTTCAAATAAATTTTCTCGTATAACCATAAGATGTTGCTCGGATGTATGTCCGTTTTATATTGATGACCCAACCCTTATTTAAGCGATAGTAGTTAAAGGAACTTCTCATATAATCATGATCTCTAATCACTTTGTTTTTCTTCTTCAAAAAGATAAAGCTTTTGAAAAAGTAAAAGCGCTTATTATTCAATAAAATATGTATTTTGAAGAGTCAGCTTGATTGGTCAAACTTCTGAAGAAAGTGTTTTCGAGTTTAAATTATATTTATTAGTGGGAAAAAAAGTTAAATTTTTTTCGATGAGAATACCCTGATCAAAATATTGCATTTACGAAATCATCGCCACATCACGAGCAAAAACTAATAAGTATCATATGGGAATAATTTTGTATATATAAATTTGATAGTTTATATGAGTCCACCAACTGTAAAGAGACCCGGGCTCTTTACCAGTTCCCTCAGAGTTATCTATAGAGACAATATGTAAAAAAGGCACAGGATTTTTACGTGGAAAAATCCTAACTCAAGGGGACAAAAACTACGACTTACACTGGTAGGGTTTCAACTTCACTAACTTGTAACCTCAACTATTACAAGCCACTTTGTAATGACTCTCTTACAAATACTTCAACACACTAACTTGTAATACACTTATTACAAGTCATGACTCTCTTACAAAGACTTAAACACACTAACTTGTAATACACTTATTACAAGCCACTTTATTACTCACTAGTTACAAAGACTTTAACTTATGACTAACACTAGTCACAACACAAACACATATGGTTTATGATTTTGGGTTTCCTAAAACAAAGCTTCTAAGAAAGCAAGATAGGATACAATAGAAAGCAAAACACAAGATTACAACTCAACTAAGGACACATAAGAACACGTAGTGAAACTGGTCTGTAGTGGAGTTTTCTTCTTGTTCTTGACACACTTGAGCCTTCAATGCTAGAGCAGATCTTCAATGCTTGAGAGAATGTTAGTAAATGTTCAAGTGAATATCTTGTTTGTATTGCACCAAGATATTATATCTCAAAGACATCCCAAGAATGATTTACATAATTAGTTGGTACATACTACAACCAATATGAAGTGACTGTTGCACTGTTTCTTCACTGTAGCATGCACAGTTGCATGCAGTCACTTTCTGCCACTGCTTTCCAGCTGTAGAGTTGACTTGTACTTCTGTTAGGGGAATGTCAAGGGATCAGGTCCCTAAACTGTTTCTTGTGAGTCCAAGCGTACACTGCCCATATTTCTTGAGTTCATGTTGAATGGTTATACCGGACATGTATTCGGGTCCTTTATCCGATTCTTTACAGAAAATTTGTTAGATCATCAAAACATAAGACTAATCCATCAATTTCCCCCTTTTTGATGATGACAAAGTTTTAAAATTGATGACTATGTATAGAGTCTTAACTTGACCAAATAAGGTACCAGGATCCCATATTTTTTCCCCTGTCTCTATGCTTCCCCCTTAATCCCTGCCATCAATTATCTTCCCCCTTTTGGCATCATAAAAAGTCAGAAACAAATAGAAAGCGCAAAGAAGTCTAACACACCTAACTCATGCCCTATGCGTGCACACAACATAATAGAAAACAGAAAGAAAAGGAAACCGGCATCATACTGAACATAAGAAAGCTGATTCATTAATAACAAAATCCATTTAAAACATAGAAGTTTGTGCTATGAAAGCAAAGACTTGATTGGACTGTTGTAACGAGAGCAGTACGGCGAAATACAAATGCCATCACAAAAAAAAACTAACAAAAACTACCAACCACTATCATCATGAACATAAGAAGACTGGACACTGACGGGAACCTAGGGAGCACTAGAAGAAGAAGGCTTGGAGGAGGAGGCAGCCAGGGTTTTGAGGACCAGATCCATGCGGGCGTTTGCAGACATTTGTTCCTCGAGAAGTTTCTCCCGCAGGTTCTCCACCTGCTGCCTAAGCTCAGTGTTTTCCTTGGTCAAGCGGACAACATCCTCATTAGAAGCATTAACAGAACCAGGTGCCCTAACGGCTTGACTCAGCTGAGTCTCCAATATAGCATTCTGAGCCTTCAACCTCCTGATCACTTCATTTGCAGCATTCTGAGCATTGATCAGTTGAGAGATAGTTGAAGTGCTACCCCCAGCCCTCTCTAAACACTCACACTCCTCTAAAGTGGTCTTTGAAAAGGTGTGCTTGCGGGTTCCTACTCGTGGGTTTTCCAGAGGCACCTTGTAGAATTAAAGCACACGAGTAAGGAGGAAACAATACGGGAGCCCATGATTGCCTTCTTTGAAATTCACCACTTTTTGCATATGTCTATCATGATTGCAAGCAAATTTATAGGTGTGAATGAATCAAGGTCCTTCATCAACACCAAATTGGACCTGGAGGAAATGGACCTTCTCTCAGCACGAGGTAGGAGCACCTTGTTAACCAACTCAAAAAGAAGCTGGTAAGTTGGGAGCAGTGCTTTCTTATGGACTCGTTCCCCCTGCGGGATCATCCCTTCTTTCACAATGGGCCTCCTAAAATATCCCTTACAAACACTCTTGATAGTATACATCCCCTCAGATGGAACCTAGAGTGCCTTCCCCAAAGCATCATCATCAAACACTATATCAACCCCATTAACCAAAACACAGATATGATTCCCTGCAGTAGTGAAGAAAGAGGCATAAAAGTTCTGCACGACATCTTCGTACACCTTTCACACATCCACATTAAACAAATGGTCCCACTTCTGGAACTCCACAATTTCCATAATCTGCCGCATCCCATCCATTTTGAATATTTCCGGGTCAAACATCCAACCCCACAGTACCTTTTGATTTCTCAACTTCTCTTGCCAAATACCACTATCACTGGGTATTGTCTTTAGTGAACCTGGTCCCCCAACAGTTTCCCTTTTTCTCTTCCCTAATTTTTCAACAGACTTTTTCCTGAAACACTCGACTCCCATGGATTTTTCAGACAACTCCTTTGCAACCACTTCATCAACTGCAGCCTTTTTGAGCTTGCCACCACTTTTCACAAGTGTTACACCTTGTTTTTTCATAGCTTCTTCCGAAGCTCCAACCACAGACTTCTGAGACTTTGATGATCTTTTTACTAAGGAACTGGCTTCCTCTTCTGCATCCTCATCCACTGTAACCACAAGAATATACTTATCTCCCACTACCTTCCCTTGCTTCATCAATCGCTTCTTCTTCTTCTTAAGACTTTTCTTGCTCTTTACCAGGGCAGATTCGAGAGCCTCTTTCTGTTGCAAACGAGTAGAGGGTCGCTTGGTGGATGACTCAGGAGTAGCCTCTTGCTTACGAAGCTTGAAACGGGCGCTGAGGACCATTTCATCCTCATCGTCCTCGTTGAAGGGCACAGAGATGGGAGGAATAGACTCTAAGGGTTTTGTGTAGAAGATGGTTTCTTCGATGGTGTCTGCTGGAGGAGAAAAAAGTTCCTCAGCAAGTTTGTCTTTTACAGTGTCATGAACAGGAGATTCGAACAGAACCATAGTCCCCTCATATCCCAAGAATGGAGATTCTTCCCCTGAGGCTCAGGAAGGGAGGAGGCTCCTTCAGAGGTGAGACTCTCAGCGACAATGGCCATGATGTTTTTGGCTGCTTCATTTTCTGGTGACTCCATGGGAGCCACAGAGTCTAGGAGGGAGGAGTTCAGATACTGATCCGGGTCATCCTCAGAAACTTCTGAATCCTGAGGAGTGTTATTTTCTAGGGTTTCTTTGGGTTGTTCAGAAGGAAGAGGATCTGTAGCGTGTGAAGAGAGAGAAGTAATGGAAGGTGGTGAAGAGGAAACTAGTGTGGAAGTGACGACATCTGGTATGGGAGAGGACTGGAGTTCTGGTGGTGTCGGAGTGGTGTTAGAGGTAGGGGATGAAGATGAGTGAGATGAGTGTTCGTCGGCCATTATAGAGAGACAGTCACAGGAAGGCTAGAGGGAACGACGATTTGCAGTGGGGTAGTGAGAGATGATAGTGATGAGCAGTTGGAGGGGAGAGGGTTTTATATAAAGGAAGAGCAATAAAGAAGGGGGAAGAGGAACGAGTTAAAACAATGACGATTGGTTTTTGGAAAATGAAACGTACAGGAGAAGTGAAAATATTTGAGAGATGGGACGTGATAGACACAGATTCTGAAAAGTCGGATGATGTGGCAGTAGTATTTAATTTGTTGTCTTTTGTGAACAGCATAAGAAAACACATAACTACTAACCTGTAGCACAGGAACCAGGTCCCGCACCTGTTTTTGAAAAAGTTTTTCAGCTTCCTTTTGGAGTATAACACCGGACCTTTTACTTCTGTAATCACTATGCGTGTCTACCTGAAATGGTATTTATGTGAGTTAGGCTTGGTCAGAAAAAACTTTAGCTTACTGTACCTGAGTGCGACTCTCATAGCCAATGAAGGAGAACCAGGTTCTCAGTTAGGTTTCATCAACCCCAGTGCCATCCTGTTTCTCTCAAAGTGTTCCCTTCTTAGGGCCTTGGTGAAGATATATGCAATTTGATCTTCAGTGCAACAAAACTTCATGCAGATATGTCCCTTTTCAACATTATCTCTGAGAAGGGTTCTTTGCCATGTTAAGGGCACTGGTGTTGTCACACAAAAGTGGCACACAATCACACAACCCCACGCTGAATACAATATTTGTTCTTCTTGCAGTGAGGTAGAGTAGAGATCCAATGATTCCCATGTACATTGTTTGGTTCACTGGTGATCCAGAATCATCCATGTCAAGCTTGGTTGCAACTGCAATAGGAGTGTCGATCACTTTTGATTCCTCCAAGTCAAACCTTTGCAGCAATTCTTTGATGTATTTCTGATGACTGTTGCAAGTTCCCTTCGTGTACTGCTTCACTTGAAGACCCAGGAAGAAGTTCAGTTCCCCCATTATACTCATTTTGAACTCACTTCCCATGAGTTTGGAAAATTCTTTGCATAGTGAATCTGTTGTAGCCCCAAATATGATGTCATCCACATAGACCTGAACAATAAGAAGGTTCCTCCCCCGTTTCTTCAGAAACAATGTGTTGTCAATCTTCCCTCGAGTAAACCCATTGTCCAAAAGAAACTTCGATAGTCTCTCATACCAAGACCTAGGGGCTTGCTTCAATCCGCATAGAGCCTTATCTAATTTGAATACATGTTCAGGATGCACATGACTTTCAAACCCCGGAGGTTGCTTAACATAAACTTCTTCTGTAAGAAAACCATTCAAAAAGGCATTATTCACATCCATCTGGAACAAGGTGAATTCCATATGTGATGCAAAGGCAATGAGAATCCTGATTGCTTCCATGCGAGCAACTGGGGAAAATGTCTAATCATAATCAATCCCTTCCTCATGATTGTAACCTTGAACAACAAGCCTTGCTTTGTTCCTTGTGGTATTTCCATTTTCATCAAGTGTATTCCTGAACACCCACCTGGTTCGTATGATGGTTTTGTCAGAGGGTCTAGGTACCAGGTGACATACCATGTTTCTCTCAAACTGTTGTAGCTCCTCTTGCATAACAATAATCCAGTCTGCATCCGTCAGGGCTTCCTTGATATTTTTTGGTTCTATTTGGGACAAAAAGGCTGAAAAGGCTAGGGAGTTTCTGGTTTTGGATCGAGTTTGAACTCCAGAGTCAAGGGGAGTGATTATGTTATCAAGGGGATGAGAGCTTTTGTGTTTCCAATTTGGGACTTGAATTTGATTGGTGGAGGAACTGGGTAGGTCAGATGAGTTTCCCTGCATTCCTCTTTCATCTACCTATGGAGTACCTTTCACAACATCTCCAACTCTTTCTTCAGCTTCAGTGGTTGTAATTGGAGTACCAGGTTCCTCATGAGAAGTTTATGAGGAAGTTGAATTGTCTTCACTTATTTCCTTCATCTGACTCATCATGTCAGCTTTGCCATTTGAAACATCGGATATTTCTCCAGGAACCAAGAGTGGTTCATTGTCCTGATCATCACCATCTTCTTCCTTGTTTGAAGAAGGTGTCTCATTGAATATCACATGAACACTTTCTTCCACACATTGTGTCCTTTTGTTGTAGACTTTGTATGCTTTGCTTTGAGAAGAGTATCCCAGAAATATTCCTTCATATTTTGCATCAAATTTTCCAAGCTGGTCCTTCCCGTTGTTCAGAACATAACATTTGCATCCAAAGGTTCTCAGATGTGTTATCTTTGGCTCTATTCCATTGAGCAGCTCATAGGGGGTTTTGTTTAAGAAAGACCTGATCATGCACATGTTCACCAAATAGCACACAGTGTTAATTTCTTAAGCCCAGAAATGTTTGGCAATTCCACTATCAATGAGCATTGTCTGTGCCATGTATTCTAGAGTTCTGTTCTTTATTTCCACCACACCATTTTGTTGAGGAGTCCTTGGAGCTGAGAAATTATGAGTGATCCCATTTTCATTGCAAAAATCATCAAATTTGACATTGTCAAATTCTGTTCCATGGTCAGATCTGATGCAAGCTACTTTCAATTCCATCTTCACTTGGATTTTCTTGACAAAGGCCACAAATACTTCAAAAGTCTCATCTTTTTCTCTAAGAAACAGTTTCCAAGTGAATCTTGAATAGTCATCCACAATCATAAAGATATACTTCTTTCCACCTCTGCTTGGAATTCTCATAGGACCACACAGATCCATGTGAAGAAGTTCGAGAGGTTTTGATGTGCTAACATCCTTCTTTGGCTTAAAGGATCATTTCACATGTTTTCCTCTGGCACATGCATCGCATACTTTGTGCTCCTTGAACTTTGAATTGGGTAAACCACGAACCAAGTCCTTATGTATCAATTTATTCAAGAGAGAAAAACTTGCATGTCCCAATCTTCTATGTCACAGTTTTGCATCATCATCAACTATCTTTAAGCAGCTCATATCACCATCTTCCAAAGATTCAAAGTTAGAAACATAGATATTCTAGTGCCTTTTAGCTATCAAAACCACCTCACCAGTTACCAGACTAGTAACTGTGCATACTTTGGACAAGAATTCCACTTTGTTCCCTTTATCACAAATTTGAGAGACACTCAAGAGACTGTACTTCAATCCATCTACATAGTACACGTTCTCGATTAAGTGCACAAGAGATCTTCCAACCCTTCTAACACCGAGAATGTACCCATTTTTTCCATTGCCAAAGGATGCATCTCCTCCTTGTAGGGCTTTTAGTGAGAGAAAATCCATGGTGTTCCCAATCATGTGTTTTGAGAATCCACTGTCCATGATCCATTTTAGTCCTGATCCTTTCACTGGTCCCTGCACACAAAGAAATCAGGGGTTAGATTTAGGAACCCAAACAAGTTTTGTAATGAGGAAAAGGATGGATAAGAGATTTTCTAGTCCATGAAGGCAAGAATCGACTTTTCTTAGTGGGACCTGGTCCCTTTTTAGTAGTCACTTTGTCAGCAAACACTTTGTTTACTAAATAGATTTGGAAATTCTGCCGCAAGTGGTTGAAGAGCTGTTTGGGTGCACCCAAACAGCTCTTCTCGGGCAATGTATAGCTTAAGTTGAGTAACTTATTACACTAGTCTCGATTCCTCAAGGTTGTACGAGCTGTAATGCGGGGCAAGAGGGGCTACCGCAGGTTCCCGGGAATCCACCCGTGGAAGGAACTTCGGTGGTCGAAGGCGAAGTCTCACAGAATGAGATTTGGAAGTATGGAAAGAAAAAATGTGGAACCTAATTGAAATTACTACTAGTTGGACCAAAAAAAAAAAATTTTCAAGCGATTGTGTGATAACTTTTTCTTCTTCTTTCAGCCTGACATTACAAAGGTAGACTTCATCCACCGGACGCCCTGGCTTTCTTTTTAGTTTTCCAATCTTCTGTCCTTCATTCTTGCAGATGCAAATCATAGATGACCTAGTGGCATTTATGCCAGACCAGAGCATTCTTCTCAAGAAAAGAAAGCGGAGAGGGTGACTGAATTTCACTCTTTATCATTCCTTACTACTCCTCAATTCCCATCAAGTNTGAACAGATTGAACTCTGGCAGGGCAGTTTTCCTTGAAGTGCCCATTGTTCCCACAGTGGGTACAAAGCCAGTTGTCTGGAACAATGACATACTTGTTGTGAGGGTTGTAAGGAATTTTCTCCTTTTGGAACCTAAACCCCTGCCTGTTTCCACTGTTATTAAAGTACATGGCAGTAACAACGTCTGTGGACCAAGTCCATTTCAGTGATTTCTCAAGATCAACTTTTAGTTTAACTAATTCAGCTTGAAGTTGCCTGTTTTTCTCGAGTTCACAACACAATTTGTTTTTCACATCATTTAATTCCTTTTCCAGCTTAATGTGTGTCTCACTAGCTACTTCCTTCCCTTTCTCTATACTTACATGTCTATGTTCTAATTTTAGTTCCTCAATTGTTTCCTCTAGGTATGTGATTATCACTAAAAGGTCATATCTTACTTGCTCAACGACATTAATGTTTTTTAGCTAAAGTGTTCTTTTCATTGCTCAGGTTCTCCACTGTTTACTTCAGGTCTACCACCACTACTGTTAGGTCATCTCTCTCATTTTCTGCACTATTAGCCTTTTCAACTAGCACTCTCTATTCTTTCTCAAGGTTGTTTATGGTTTCCTTTAAGTCCACAACCACTACCATCAAGTCATCTCTTTCGTTTTCTACACAATTTATTTTACCAGTTAGAGATTCTTTTTTTTCTCAAGATCACTTATGGTCTCTTTCAAATCAACCACACAAACAACTAGATCATCTCTAGATTGTTCAGCTTCTCCTAGCTCTATGGTCAAGGCATCTTTATCATCAACTAAACTGTAGTAAGTATCAATAAGAACATTTGCTAAGGACATTAATTTCTTAGAAGAATAGGACTTCGGATTTCTCTGAACATCCCTGAAATTTACCTTATCATCGTCATCTTCTTCATTATCATCAGAATGGGCCATTAGAGCAAACAACGAATCATATTCCTTGCCTTCATTCTCTACTGCCATCATGGAATTGTTTCCTGCATCTGGTTCCTCTTCTGATTCACTGGAGGAATCTCCCCAAGAAGGAAGAGCTTGCTTCACAACATTGTCAGCTGCACCTTTTCGGCTGAATCTTTTGTCGGGAACCTGATTCCTTTTTGTTGTCTTGGTAGAGTTATGCTTGTAAGGCTCCTGCTTCAGAAGTGGGCAGTCTTTGATGAAGTGCCCTAGCTTTCCACATTTGTGGCACATATCATAGTTCCTTGGTTTACTTGAACTGCCTCTCCTTGGTATACCACAATTTCTTCGAACCATCTTTTGAAATCTCTTAGTGAGATAAGCCATGTCACTATCTTCTTCACTTGAATCATTATTTTCAGCCTTGAGAACAAGGTTCTTATCCTTCTTTGGTTTTCTTCTTTCACTGTCTTTCTTCTTCTTCATCTCGTATGTCTTCAGATTTCCAATCAGCTATTCCATTGTTAGAGTTTGTAGATCTTTGGCTTCAGTAATAGCATTCACCTTGCTTTCCTAGGAACCGGGTAAGACACTGAGAACCTTCCTTACCATCTTGTTTCTAGGGATTATCTCTCATAGTGAGTGAAGCTCATTTATGATGGATGTGAATCTAGTGTGCGTGTCTTGTATAGACTCATCATCCTTCATTCGAAACATCTCATACTCAGTGGTGAGCATGTCTATCTTGGATTGCTTAACACGAGTTGTTCCTTCGTGTGCGGTTTGCAAAGCTTCCCATATCTCTTTTGCTTATTGGCAAGCTGAGATTCTATTGTACTCATTAGGTCCTTGATCAGCTCTCACTCGCACTACTATTAAAGTAGCAAGATGAGAGTCGGTGCAACTTTTACCCGAAAGGTCGGGATCGATTCCACAGAGAGTTATGTTTTGGAGTTGAGTTTCTAGGTGATCTAATAGTGTTTCGTGTTCTTGATTACACTTCTCATAATTTTGGGTTTTATATTATAGCTATGGTTTAGGCTACTATAATTGTAATTAAATAAAGGCACTAGGGTCATGACTTTCACCTAGGCGAGTAAATAACGGATTCTAATATATAAGGCAGATATGTTATTCGGGGAATTATGATATAACCAATGCGCCCAAGCTGCCCACTCTATTCCTCTTGGTAGTTTGAGTTGTTATGCCCTAATTGCCTTTCTCAAGGTCAATTGGGTGTCAAATTTGAAGAGGCAATATCGGTTCAAGTAGGGTTTTACTCTCTCGAGGTTTAACTCGTTAATTGAGACTATCAATTCTCATGATTTCGTCCCAATTCCTTGTTGGGTTGATTTTCTGGACTCAAGTCCTCTTTCTCAAGAAGGACCCAAGTCAATTGAACACCAATTAGTGTTTGCAACCACTAATTTTAACAAGAAACCCACAAATTAACCCAAATATCCATCACCCATAAACATCTAAGCTCTAATTTAAAGAACCCATTAAATACCCACACTAGGGTTGAGCCACAACCCTAGCTAATGGGTTTAGCTACTCATAATCAATGAAGAAATCAAGGAAATAGATGAAGCAAAACCCATGCAATTCAATTATAAAATAAAACTGAAGGATTCAATGTTGAAATCTAGCTAAAATTATAAAATCTTGCTGTCGAAAAACGCCCACGAGCTCCCAAAATATATCTGATACAAAACTTACCCTACAAAAATAAGAAAAGAAACTCTTTATACTCAGCCAAAAATTTTGGACAAAAATGCCCCTGCGAGGTCACCGCGGACCGCGCAAGATGGACCACGGACGCGGTGAGGCTATTTTGCTCAACAAATTTAGGCTCTGAACTTGGCCACCGCGGTCCGCATAAAATGGACCGCGACCGCGGTGGCTTAAACGCGGTCCGCAGTGGTCTTCTGGGCTTCAAGTGCTGGGGTCTCTGAATCTCATGAGCGCGGACCGCGTAAAATAGACCGCGGACCGTGGTGATATTACCCTTGGAAAACCACTCTCTGAATTTCACCACCACGGTCCACGATGATGTTTTCCTTGGGAATGAACTCTTTGAATCTCACCACCGCGAACCGCATAAAGTGGACCGCGGTCCGCGGTGGTCAATTTGACTTTGGATTTTTGGTTGTTCTTGGTACTTATGCAAGTTTCACTCCTTTCAGAGCAGGTCTTTGACTATTTATCATCCTTTTTAGCTAAACCCTGCAACAAGCACAACACGTAAGCCTTTTGGACTATTGTGTACAATTACATCCAAAACTTAAGCAAGATAGAGTGTAAAACCAGGTAAAAGCCCTAGTTATCAACTCCCCCAAACTTAAGCTTTTGCTTGTACTCAAGCAAACCAAATAACCCCCACCCCTTTTTGAGTAATTCCAAGAAAATTCAGCTGTCCTAAGAAGACCTCTTCTAGCATCATTTGGGACCAACAATTGCCCTTAATGCAAATGAATCATTAACAACATTTGACTCTTTTATAACCATGGATTTAAGTGCGACACAAGAGCATCAAGAGTTGACTCGACTCATCAACGAAACTCTTACTGTTACTTTGGTCATTGTGGAACCCAAACTCATACTCCTCAACTCTCCCTAAGCAAACCTCACCTTAAGATTGTAACACTCAGAACTAAAATAATGGGAGTTCAGTCATCTCTCTCAAAGAAAAGACTCAAGTCCGGCACAAAGTACCATAGGCTTTCCCCTTACGTGAGTCACCACTAATGTAGGCTTCATTCAACTCAAGATCATATGGACTTTTGTGGGTAAATGATGAAGGCTTTTGCTTAAAGGTAGGAAATATTTGGTCAAGGTGAGTTCTATCTTCCCTTAAGCACTTCATTTGTTTCATATTCTCTTGACTTCTTGATTCAATTAGATCTTTCTGAGGGGTTGGAGAGACATACTGTCCACCTTTTTTTCATTTCAATCATTTTTCTCCTTTCCAAGCATTCCACACCCTTAATCTCTTTTCTTTTCTTGATTCCCTTTATTTCTTCTACTTTGTTCATTCTTTTTGGCTTTTTGATTTTTTCTTTTCTTTC